>JBCJKE010164691.1:0-10442 GCA_039654525.1 Melibe bucephala
CTCTCTCTCTCTCTCTCTCTCTCTCTCTCTCTCTCTCTCTCTCTCTCTCTCTCTCTCTCTCTCTCTCTCTCCCTGCTACAGAGAATGCATCACAGTAATCTGCTTTTGTACACGTGTATCTGTTATGCACATGGCTATGTCTGGCCCAAGAACAATTTTGGCCAGCCCACGTGCTACCCTGGGCGCAAGCCATGTATTATATTACTAAATGCAGTTCGCAGCAGTTTAAGTAAGTTAAAGCCTCCATCTCCTTCAGCGGACAAAAGGTCAATGACTGACAGCCGAGACGAGGCCTTTTCCAGAATAAGCCCAGTTAGTTCAGTTAGTAGCTAGCCATTATCATCTGGCCTGCAATTTACTACAACTACAACATCAGGTTAACCAACCGACCTTGCTTTGTTTGCGTCTTGCTTCACGATTAATTATCTTCCCAGCAACAACACACAGCAGGCAGGGGTCGGTCGCGAGTGCAATTATAAGAAGTCAGTATACGAGCCAGGGGTCTTCTGGCATGGCGTTCCTTGAATTGCCCCCTTGAGTGGAGACGAACAGTACGGTGTTTATGTTATGGGTGGATAAGGCCTTTTGGGGAACCTTTGTTAAGATGGGCGTAGGGCCTGATGGTCTAGCTATGTTACGTGTTCTTACAATGGACGTACACTCTATCTGTATACGAATACGAGCTATACTTTTGATACTTAGTTACTGACCTTGTCGTGTAGTCTAAAAATAATCTTGGTTTTTACCTGAGTTGTCAAATCAAAATTCAATTTAGAGTGTGGCTTGATGCTCATGTGTGAACATTTATTTATACTGTGTTTTCTTGGATGGTGGTGTACCTTGCCTGAATGGTGCAGCGAGTCTTGTCGTTAGGTACATGCTGGAATGGAGGATGGAAACCAGTTCTAATTTATTTTGTAAACTTGGTCCTTCGTAAAGTAAATGTCAAATAAAATTATTACGTTATTACGTAAGCATTTCCTTCACCACCAGAGAGAGAGAGAGAGAGAGAGAGAGAGAGAGAGAGAGAGAGGCAGTTTAGATCGGTTGGTAGATATATTATAGATAAGTAGCTCAGCAGACACATAAATAAATAGGCATTTGGTGGGCCAGTTAGATTGATAGAGAGTCAGAACAATTCATAGATGAATAGATAGATAGATGGATGGACGGATGGACGGATGGATGGATGGGTAGATAGATAGATAGATAGATAGATAGATAGTTTGATAGATAAATTATATATATGTGTATGTGTGTGTGTGTGTGTGTGTGTGTGTGTGCCTGTGTCATTATGTGACATATAAAAAGTCTGAACGAAAAACAAAGGCAAAAAGGGTGAGAAGGAAGGGAAAATGAATACGAAATAAATACAACTCTCAGTAGTACCTATAACAACGATAAGGCCAAATTTAGTTCCTTGGATAACACGCATTCATATTTTTTAATGTAAAAGAAAATAAACATGGGAATGAATCTGCACCAGGATATCAAGAATGCATTGTAAACATTATATAATAGATGATAAGATGATAAAATAAGACACATCTAATTCAAAAAACAAAATAAAAACAAACAAGAAGACCCAGAGTTAAGAAAAAAGAACAAGAAAAGAAAAGGCTTCGCTTTCACCTGTTCACTGGCATATTAATTATAAAAAAATTGAATTGATTAAAACCAAACAGACATGTGAAATTATATAATATTGTAAGTAAATAAATAAAATAAATAAATAAAAATAAATAAATAGATCAATTCATAATTAAATAACAGATTTTACATACATACCGTCAGTAGCTTACACACTGTCTAGCCATTTTCATCAAGCGATAATAACAGGAATATATTATCATGGCACAAACGCCAAGTAGACAAGCGATTGGCGTTGAAAATAATGCAGTCAAAGACAATGGTATCATTTAATTACAGTGTCGTTTATATTACCAAAAATAGAAAAGGGAAAGAAAAAAACAACAAGATACTGCCTCTACCTTATCCACTTGGAATATAAACCTGATAAATTTCAGGGCACATATACCTTATCCACTTGGAAAACAAACCTGATAAATTTCATGACACATATACCTTATTCACTTGGAATAAAAACCGGATAAATTTCAGGACACATATACCTTGTTCACTTGGAATATAAGCCTGATAAATTTCAGGACACATACAGTAGGGCCCATATAACACATTACCACAGTGGAGAGCACAAAATGAATAACAAACAAGAGGAAAAAATAGGCAAAAAAGACTCCACTATAGAGACAAAGCAAATATGTTATGTTATATTAATTATATTAGATTGATTGTAACAGTTATTTTTTTTTATTGTCATTTTATTTTATATTGTTATCAGAAGAAGGGTTTAACCCCGAAAATTCACTGTTCTGTTTCGTCTGATAGTGGAGACCATTTTAGAAAATCAATTATATCTTGTTGTTTTATTATTATCCACAGCAGAGCTCAATATGTTACATAATATTCTAGTACAGATCTGTCGCTCTAAATTAGTTTCCTTTTGGGGTTCTTACTTATCAACAAATTATTGTGCTGTCAGTACATTACAATAATATCATATCGCATTTTAAGTAAGAGAAAGATTGCTTATCATTATCATGCCCTTGATTTTAAAGCAAAGAGTTCATGAAACATTACTGGGCATAAACAAAAGAGTGTGTTATTATTAATTATTCCTGCAGTTATTGCCCTTGGCAAAGGACATTAAAATTTGACTCGTTCTGATTGTTTTTAATTTTGAAATTTACAGTGTTTTTTGTTGATCACATTTACACCGATTGTTTTTTCCTTCTTTATATCCTATCATTATATATTATAGAAGAAATGAATATTTGGAGTGTTGTATGTATTTATGGATTCCTCCTTATTTTTGTTTATCTATTTGTGGTTTCTTTGGGAATTTTCTGAGTTTTTTTTGGGGGGGGGGGGGTTTATTATGAGAGTGTGGTGCGTAAGATATATTTTAGAGAGGTGGTGAAATGGTAGTGGGGACTGACAGGCGGCATTTGAACTCTTTCATTGTACATCTTTGGTTTGTTTGCTTTTGTTTGTTTTTCGTTGGCTTTAAGGGGGATTAGAGGGTGTGGTGATATAGTTGGGCTTGAGGTTCGTTTTTTTGTTTAATATATTATTTTCTTTCCGTTTTGTTTTTGGTTGACCTTGTTGCTTTCAGTCCTTGACTTTTTGGTGGATCATTTCCGTTTTTTTTTAATTTGCTTTTGTTGTTGTTGGTGTTGTTGTTGTTGTTGTTGTTGATGATGATGATGATGATGATGATGGTGGTGGTGGCGGTGGTGGTGGTGGTGGTGGTGGTTGTGGTGGTGGTGGTGGTGGTGATGATGATGATGATGATGATGATGATGACAGTGATGATGATGATGATGATGGTGGTGGTGGTGGTGGTGGTGGTGATGGTGATGATGATGATGATGATGTCGATGGTGGTGGTGGTGGTGATGATGATGACGACGACGACGATGATGATGATGATGATGATGATGATGATGATGATGATGATGATGATTTTTTTTTCTTTTTTTATTTTCGAGGAGAGGGCGGATGTAGGGAGGGTTTGATGGGTCTTTAGTTTAGGATTTAGTTTGTTTTGTTTTATTGCTTGTTTGTTTTATTGTTGTTATTGTTGTTGTTTTCTTTCTCTCATGTTGTTTTGGGATCGAGGGGTTATAATAAAAATTGGTTGGGGTGGAGGAGTGAGATTGAAAGGCATTTTCCGTTTCGCAGAGAACAGAATTATTTCATGATTTTGATGATATTTTTTTATTTATTTATCCATGTCAAGAAAAAGTAAAACAATTTTAAAATATACATTTATTGAGCTAGTTTTTTCATATTGTTTTTCAAAAGGTAACTCCACACAACTTTGAGTGTTATGAATCATAACATGGTTATGTTACAAAGGACAACGACTGTGAACTGTACATCTTAAAATAAAAACATGCATAATAATGTATTAATTATATGATATTCTGTATAAGAAGGTAGAGCAATAACTTGGACAAGACTTCAACCGAATTACTTCAAGAAAGTTAATATTCAGGAGGCTCATATGCCAAGGGGAATTACTCATGATTCATTCTATCGAAAGATAATTTGAATCGTCTCCCGTGGATGTTAAAGGAGCATGGCATAATCATGTACCTCATAATGTATATTTATTATAATTATGCCATGTCTCATCCGGTGCTATCATGTCCATAGAAGAGTGCAGTTCGTCATTCCGGCCGGTCCCGTGTCCTTTAACAAGATCGATGTGTGTTTAATGAACTGCAGAATATGTTCTTTAGTATCTCTATACAAGGAATAGCAATCCATGTCCTCCAGCCTCTTTGATGAGACAATACAAAGACTATAATTTTAATTGTCTCATGCGTTGTCCTCTATTTACACATATCGTTTAAAATGTATTGATCACTTGCGTTGGTGAATGGTTGATGATAATCATTATCTTTAAAAACATCGTTGAGAAGTGAGACGAAATTTCCTATCAGACAATAAAATTAAACACAATAATTATTTATAACTCTTTTAGATGGCTATCAGCTCGACATGTTTTATCGTCCTTGAAATGGTACATATGAAATAAAGACATCACTGTCTTATATGAGAAAATGACAAATGTGGCACTAGCAAACTGCCCTCAGTCTCGTATTGTAGATTCATAAAAATAGAGATGTTAATGAAATTCACATATCATTAGATTCGCATACCACCGAAAGATGTAGCTAGTTCAATTATTCAAGCTGCATTGGTTTCTATTGTTAAGGCAAAGACACAAAGGAGAAAAAACATAATCTTTGAAGATGCTATCAAATGCCGTTTATGAACTCATTAAAGACCGGCATTAGTTTAGAGTGCCATGCTCGAATGGCCTGATAGTGTTGGCCTAGTGAAGACAAGGAGAGAAATGAATCATTAAATGTGTAGATAATTATCGCCAATGGCTGTGGGTTTGTGTATTAGATTATTACAAGCACAAAAAATGAGCAAGTATATAGGCCACGAAGGCTCGATAATTGATGGAGTATAGGAGACAGACAATCTTGAGTCTCACTTTGTTGTAGTTTTATCATTGATTTTATTGATGTTGCGTGCGTATGTGTGCTTGTGAGCGTGTGTTCATGTGTATGTGTGTGTGTGTATGTGTATATGTGTGTGTGTGTGTGTGTGTTGTCTGTAATCATTTATTTTGAGCTGGCTCTAAAGGTGTTTTTCATACTGAGGACTTGATAAATTCAAATAGATGGGGTTGTTTTTTTGTTTGTTCTTTTTTGCTTGAATTGTTTGTTGCTGGGGTTTTTTTTCGTTTTGTTTTGATTTGGTTTGGGTTTGCACTTTGTTTGTTTCGTTGTTGCTTTTTGTTGGGTTTCTTTTCTTTATATTTATATTGTGCCTTTTATTTGGATGGAAAAGTTAATACATATTTCTGTGGTTGTTACTGTTGCTGCTTTGTGGTTATTGTTGTTTTGTCCTTGTTGTAGTTGCTGCTGCTGCTGCTGCCGATGATGATGATGATGATGATGATGACGACGACGACGACGAGACGACGACGACGACGGCGACGACGACGACGATGATGATGATGATGACGATGATTATGATGATGATGACGATGATGATGATTGACGACGATGATGATGATGATGATGATTATGGTGTTATTGTTGTTGTTGTTGTTGTTGTTGTTGTTGCTGTTGTTGTTTTGTTTTATTTTTTACCTTTCGTCTATTATATTTTGTTTTGCTTTGTTGTTTTAGTTTTAATTTTATTTTTGGTTTTGTTTTTGTCTTGTTCTATTTGTTTCCTGTTTTTCTTTTTTTCGGGAGGGGGGGGGGGGGGGGGGAGTGGGGTGGGGTGGCTCTTTTTCCTTTTTCTTTTTCTTTTTTTTTCTTTTTTTGTTGTTGTTCTTTTCTTTATTTCCTTTCCATTTTTGTTTGGTTTTTTCCTTTGGAGGGGTAGAGGGGGCATTGATGGATTGTCTTTATTTCTCTCTTTCTTTTCATACCTTTTTTGTTGTTGGCCTCTTTACTTTCTTTCTCAAACAATTTTTTGATGTGGAGCTTTGTACTGCCTGACGATGGCTTATACCGGAAATCCTTTATTTTCTCGATGAGAACAGGAAAGAGCCAAGATATTTTCACATTCTTGAACTACTTGAAAATGGCCATTAACATTGCCGAATGCCTGGATCACAGAGATTTTCACAACTTGACAATGAAATTTCTACTATGAATAAGAGTACCATTTAGAAAGAATCTTCTTAAGAACACACTAAATGTTACATATCCAAATCATAAATTCTCCACTCTCCTGAAATTTGTTCAATCAGATTACACATTAACACGAGAGCTATAATTAATTGCAACGGATAATGTATTCTCTACCCATTTCTTCTTTTCATAATGATTTAAAGCACACATTTCTTCTTTACTATGAGAGTAACTTTAAAATGTAATATCATTTCAATAACACTGCCAAGCCAAAATAAAAGGTTGATTGCCTTGTGTTCGAAGGTTATGCATTTAATTAAAAATAAAACGTTTTACATCGTTCCCTACATCTTGGGATTCGTTCAACAGATTTGTTGCTGAAAATGTCCTTTATTATAACTTGGCAAGAGATTTGTCACGAGGGTCGTCTATTCCGAGGGAAGACCGGAATGACCCAGGCCACAGACGCACTGCAGCGCTACAAAGGGTTGATTGTTTTGCCCAAGGAAAAACACCGGATCCCAAAGCGGGTCTTGAACGCGTAGCTCGGTATACATTTCAATGCCTTATCCACTCGCCCATCATTGTAAGCAGTAGTTTGTTTGTTTTTAAGAACATGAGCAGGAGGAAAAAAAAATAACACGCTTTTGTTGATTTGGGCAAAAGCAAAAACGTTCGCAATGATTTCTTCCATTCGCGGCAGAATAGTAAGAATCTGTTAGGCTCAATCTGCTTGTGAGCATAATATGTGCGTAAGTCATGTATATGGACAAGACAGAGCATTAAGAAAATGAAACACCCTTGATGAAGCCTCTTGCTAATATTAACTTGCTTTGCCTTGCCTTATACTGCTCTGTTGCCTTCTCAAACGTTGTCACGTTGAATCATAGTCACGTGATTTGATTCCGCGAAGCGTCCAATACGAATTCCCAAACTCGTTCGGATTTCCATCCTATAAAGTCAGTGAATAAAGGAGAGGGATTCACATTAAAAATCTTCTTTTTTATGTTTCAAAACGAAACCAGTATCATACTCCCCTATTGTCCACTGGTGTGGATCTGTAGACACAAACCAGACAAAGCATCGCTAAAGCCCACAATGACATCAACGCATAGCCTCCAATAACGATTGCCACTGTGTACAGGTAAAGAGACTGTTCGCACCAGACATCCGGTTGATGCAGTAAAGGCGTGAATCGTGGACGCCAAATGGACAGAGTCCACACTGACCCCAGCACGTGCCAGGATAAGAGGAAGAGCATCAGAAGTGTTTCCATAACTCGATAAGTGGCTGCGTTGAACGTGGAATCACCCGATGCTGTGCCGTAGAGGTTGTCGATACTGCCTTGATGCTGTCGCTGGAAACAGGAAAAGAGAAGTGAGGAGAAGGGAGAGAATTCTTGGAATTAGAGATCGAAGCCTTTTGGTTTCTGGGTTGTTTTTTGTTTGTTTTGTTGTTGTTGCTGTTTTTTGTTTGTTTGTTTTTGTTTGTTTTGTTTTTTGTTGTTTGTTTGTTTTTTGTTGTTGTTTTTGTTTTTTTTGTTTTGGGTTTTTTGTTGTTTTTTTGTTTTTTTTGGTTTATTTTCGTTTTTGCTTGTTTGTTGTTGTTTTTTTCTGTTTTTGTTTGTTTTGTTTTTTTGTGTTTTTTTTATTGGTTCAAATTTTGCTTGGCTGAAGGAATTACAATTTTTAGTTTTTAAACCATAAATTTAAAGTCAGGTATTGTGTAATATTCAGCTTTGCAATTTGAAGTAAGAGGTAGTGTGAGATTTTTCGTTTTGTTTTAAGTCCTTTCATTATTTTCTTAAACTTCGTTTTGCATGGTTTCCTTTAAAACCAATGTTGTGAGAGATTTCGAGTTGCGAATAAACGTTTACGGGGATTTCAAGCACAGGGAGAGCCAGTGCAATATTCGACCAACCTGGAGGGATCTCCACAAACAAATGACAATCTTGAGCAGCCAGAAACAGCCTCCGACAAGAAGGTAAACTGGAATACGGGGCTCCAGTGGACAATCATCAAGATACTTGACCCCTAGTGAGGAAATATTTTGTAAAGGTATTTCGTTACAGATCATTTTATTTTCATGCGTCTGTCAATGTCGCTTTTTAAGGTACACAGCGTATTGCTTGAATTGACAAAATCATAGCAAATAGAAATGAATTAAGAATAGACTGTTTTGTTTTGTTCTGTTTTGTCTTCCATTTCAACGAAAAAATAACATTAGGGCAAACTTATTTACTAATTATTATTTTTGTTCTTGTTTTCTTGTTAATGTTCTTCTTGTTCTTGAGCTTTTTTGTTGTATTATGTCTGTGTGTGTTTTGATTTTGTTTGTGTTTTATTTTTGTGGTTTCAACTTTGTTTAGGTTACATCAGATTAAGTGCGCCGTTTTATTTAATTTTTTAAATTCTTATACAAAAACTAAAAACTCCAATAATAAGTTTAATTTTTTTTATCATGATTTTCTTCATCCACCTCTGATGCCATACCTTCATTTAATCAAAGTATTTGCATAAATTAAGTATACCCTTTTAAAATCCCTGATTTTGGGTTCTTGTCTTATTCTTTCATTCAATTAAGTCCAACTCCTTCAATAATAGCATGGCGCTTAACTTAAGGGGACTCCCCGTCTCAACACTTGATACGGTCGACTGGTTTAATTGCCATAGCAATTGGAACACTGCCCATGGACGTTAATGGCCCAAGGATCGGAGATGTCCCAAGGCAAAAATAGTGACATCCGGCGACGCCCAAGTTAAATGGTTCGGACAGAGGCAGAGAAAATTAGGCCAATAGAGTAACGGGAGGCAAGTAAAGCAGGAGGGATGGGGGACGGGGGTGGGTGGGGGTGGAGAACGCGGCCATTTCCCGATAAATTGAAATCGATTAAGACAGAACCTTCACTGTTTGCCCTGGGAAAGTAAAAAGATAGTTATAAAGGAAGGCGGGGGCCGCTCAAGAAAAGTAATAGGAGAACCGGTGCCGGAAATTAACAAGACAGGAAGTGACTGAAGAAAGATTGCGTTCTGTTCGAAGGTTACGTATTGAGAGGGCACAGCTTCATTAGGCCAACGCGATAAGGAGAAGGCTCCGTCTGTGTATGATTGGGGGAAGAAGTGATGATCACGTGATTGTTTCTATTTTTGACGCGATTGTGTTGATTTATGTAAATTCCAAGACAGGGTTGATGTCATTTCTTCTTTTCAATGTTTTCTGCATAAGTAACATAGATGTGTATTAGTTAATTTCTCAACCTATGGAGTTATACCATCGATTTAACCTGTCTCTCAACCTCTTAGATGTGCAGTAGTTAATTTCTCAACCGATGGAGTTATATCATCGATTTAATCTGTCTCTCAACCTCGTAAATGTGTATTAGCTAATTTCTCAATCGATGGAGTTATACAATCGATTTAATCTGTCTCTCAACCTCGTAGATGTGTATTAGTTAATTTCTCAACCGATGGAGGTATACCATCGATTTAACCAGTCTCTCAACCTCGTAGATGTGTATGAGTTAATTTCTCAACCGATGGAGTTATACCATCCATTTAACCTGTCTCTCAACCTCGTAGATGTGTATGAGTTAATTTCTCAATCGATGGAGTTATACCATCCATTTAACCAGTCTCTCAACCTACTTGGGCTCAGATTACAATCGGGCCTTGATAGTCAAAAGCCTTGAGGACGGTCAGTGCGCGTGATGCGTACCAGGTGTCGGCAGGTCGAAACGACTCACCACATCAGGCTTTACAGTTTACAGAGAGTACTCGTGCCCCACCCATTTATCTACCATCAAAGGGAAGTGGATTTCAATTTCAACCCTCGCCTGTAATTAAACCAGTTTATCTTTTGGTGGGACATAATGGCGATTGGTGGTAGGTGTCGGTCGTTGGTAATATTAAACTCTGTTATTTGAATGGAAAGGGGCGAATAAGTTAGAAGACAGTCGATGATGTCGTTTAATTATAAATCAACCTTTGTGATTACTGTCATACGGGAAATACACACAGATTGTGTAAATATGAATTGTGACAACTGTTCCAGTTTACATTTTACGATGAGATGGATAGACACTTCATCTTTCTCTTCCTCCCCTCCCTCTCCCCTTTTCTATTTCTTTCTCTCTTTCTCTTTCTCTCTCTCTCTCTCTCTCTCTCTCTCTCTCTCTCTCTCTCTCTCTCTCTC
>JBCJKE010164802.1:0-10441 GCA_039654525.1 Melibe bucephala
CCCCCCCCCCTCCCCCCCCCCCACAGAAATCACTATCGCCTGAATTATGTACATATATATGAATCAAAGGTGAATTAAACATGATTATATTAAACAAAAACAACAACGTACCCAAAAACAAACAAATAAAAAGGGGGGAAAATAAACAGTAGGGACATATAAGTTGAATAAAAAAATAAATGAACAATTATAAAATTGTGAAAGTTTTACTGTTTTATAAAGGAAAGCACCAAAGTAGGATTATGGATTTAAAAACAAGGAAAACAAATAGTCTCCCCCTCCCCACCCCCCCCACCCACCCCTCCCCACTTTCCTCCCTCCAACTTTAGCACACACAAACACACACAAAAACACACACATAAACCTTATCACTACCACACATAATCAATGAATATCTGGTAAAATTCTAGTCCATACGAAAAACAAATTAAAACTTTTTTTTTTTAATGACTTAAATTAAGTTAAATGCATTAAAAAGTATTTCAAAAATGTATAGGGAAGCGGAAAGTGCATTTTGCTGATGATAAAAATCAGATTCACATTTGCTGTCTGTGACACAGGCACTGAACAATAAAGTTATACAATGGCTGTCTGTGTCACAGGCACCGAACAATAATAAAGTTATATAATGGCTGTCTGTGACACAGGCACCGAATAATAAAGTTATATTATGGCTGTCTGTGACACAGGCACCAAACAATAAAGTTGTATTATAAAACAAAAAAAGGAGGATTTTGAATGCCATTCACAAACTGGAGAAAGGAAGGACAAAAATGCAATTTAAGATAAAAAAAATAAAATACTCAAAATTGTGACAAATCATTTCTCTTTCGCCCAAGCAATAGCAGCTGATAAATTAACAGAGTCATTTTCTCCAACCTAGCTTTGATTCTAATTGATATATTGATATTGAGATCACACACATATTTTCAAGAATAAATAATGCTGCACAGAATGAAAGCTTAAAAGATATAAAAGGTATAAAACTATGACAGTTCATTTTTAATTCGTTTTTATAAAATATTTATTTTAATGCCACTGACAAAAACTAAAAAAAAAAAAACCCAAAAAAAACAAACAAACAACAACAAACCAAACAAGCAAACAAAAAAAACCCCAAAGAACCCAACAACAAAAAACAACTTATCCCAACAAAAGAACAACCCCATCCCCCTAAAAAAAAAAAAAAAAAGCAAAAACGAAACAACAAAAAACAACAATACGAAAAAACCCCAACAAAAACAACAAAAGAACAAAAAATAAACCATCTTAAGTGAGGCTTAAGACAAATTATTTGATTTTCATTCCCAATGGATAATGGTTAAAGAATATCCCAGGAAGGCTTCCGGGGTCAAGCTGGCAGAGTACAGCTTGAAGATGATGCTGGGTTGGCCCCATCCTTGGCAGAAACTAAAGAAACTACAAAAGTAGGAACAGCCCTCTGATGGAATATTCTAAAGTAAATAAGGAACAGCGGCAGGCCACAGCCAACATGGAAGAGACGGAAAGCTGAAGAAACTAAAAATGCCAAGGATCAACAGGACGGAAATAGAAAGATATGGGAAACTTAAAAACTCAGGTTGGGGAATTTGTTCATAGTACCCGCCCTGCTGAATGAGATGGGCATGAAGACAAATCATACTGAGTTTTTCCAAGACAACAGATTGACAACTTCTTCAGACTAATCTTTGCTGCTTCTTTTTGAAACCAAGGAATTGTTTACATGCAAACTACTGAGATTGCATAAGTAAAAAAAAGAAAAAAAAACATCACTTTTTGTTTTTTGGGACCATTTACAATGTCATGGAACAAAAAATAAGTAAATAAATACAATTTCCTTTATTAATAGCAGGTAGAAATGTGATCTTAAGGATCTATTGCAAGGGAAAACCTAAATGACCCTGGCCACAGCTGCAGTGCAGTGCTGCATATGTGGTCTATAGGGATTAATTTTCTTACCCAAAGGTAAAAACTAGATGCTTCGTTGGTACATGTTCCAAAAGAAAAAAAAGTATTCTCAAAAACAAAGATTCCCAAGCAGAAAAGGAAAGACAAATTATTATGCAAAAGCACCTTTGAATATTATGGTCTATAATGATTATAAAATTCCCATTTTCCCTTAAAAATCTCCCCAACTCTCTCATCCTCAATACAAGACATAATTTGAGTCAATCAAATTTTCACAGGGCAGTGAAAACAGGTAAAAAAAAAGTTTTAAATAGCAAAAGGAACATTTCATTCAATGTTCAAGTTATAGTAAAATGCTGTGAGCAAGTCCTTCAATCTGAGGCTTTCAGAGAAGACTCAGCATAGGTGTGCATGATTTCGGAAAACTGACTAAGATAGGTTTCCACTTTATCAAATGCTTTTGGTTCAAGGTCAATCAAGCCGATGGAGTAATGATAGGCGTCCCCCTCAAAGGTAAGTGTGTTGTCATGATTTCCAGCACTGTGTAGATAGAAAAAGCAGAGAAAACAGCGTGAGGATAAATGTTCGAAAATTTTGTTTTGGCCCAGTGTATGTTCTAGTACCCCCGTCATATCAAAGTCCTTACTTGTTAACCTTCTTAGATCAATAAATTCAATGTTTCTTGAGGTATGTCATAGCAATAGCAAAAGCAATAAGACATTTTTAGAGTGCCAATTCCACTGTGTGCTCAGAGGCGCTTTACAATGCGTACTAATAAAACAATGCATAAAATGAGAAACATAGGTAAAATAAAATCATCACATATATTTAAGACACTATAAAACCACCGTATAAAATATGTACCTTTAAAACATATAAACACCACTGGATCATTATAATAATAATTATTATTATACAATTCTTGATATTACAATAATGATATCACATCCTGCTCTATGAATACGAACAAAGAATGAGCTTGGAATTATGTTCATCAATCAAATCATGTCCAATAACCCAACCATGATACATCACAGGAATCATTTATGAGTGATATCCCTTTTGTTTCAACTTTCTTTTCTTATTCAATTGCATACCCTCACCATTTATTATGTCAGTCAATAAGTAATGAGACTAGGTCAATTGTATATGCACCGATTAGACACCAATACTGAGCTGATACATTAATGAAAGCAGAAAATGTTACAGTTTGATGGAGGAAACTAGAACTTCAGTGTTTGTTCATAGAGAATCAAAGACATTCACTCAGGCATATTTTGCAAAATTTTCAACGCACAATTTGTATCTTTATCGCTTGAAGAATCTCTTGTTCAGATCTGTAAAAAGTTTTTGTTTGAGATAGGCATGAATTCACTCATAGAGCAATAAATTAAGCTCTTGTTCATAGTTTTCTTTGTTGAAGGATTGTTCATCATGGACAGTTTAGACATTTCAATTTCACATGATCATTCATTAGGTGCTCCCCTTTGTGATGAAACATCCCTCATGCTTGGTTCCATTTTATTGATGTAATGATTTTGATTGGCCTAGGCAAGATCCCATTTGATACAAAACAACAACAGCAAGAACAAGAACAAGAACAACAACAAGAACAACAACAACAACAAGAACAACAACAACAACAAGAGACAAGCAGGGAAAAAAAATCGTAACGAACCTATGATAAACACAAATGTCCTTGGTCAGAATTAAAAAGTTGTGGTAAAGACCAAGAGACTGAGGTCAGATGTTGTCGTCTTGTCTTGCATTCAATTGTTCAAAGCACAGTAAATTTTGTATGTGCTATGGATAAAGTGGTTCCTGCACAAATTCACTGAGACTTAATGGACCAATTCTAGGCCAATCAGAAATGTTGTAGCATAAATGCAGCCAATCCAAAGGGGTGTTTTATCAAAAGTGGCCAGGCTAATGTATAAAAATTTGTATGCATATTTGGGGTGAAAAAAATATACAAGGGACACCAGAAAACTTGGAAGTCCTTGGTCTTGATTTCCATTTTTATTTTGGGGTCTTACTAGTCTCAATTATCAAGGATATTGCATATTTTACTGCTTTAGCCGATTCTAAATTTCAGATACTAAATTTTGTATGACTTTCTATTTTCACTGATGGACATATAAAATTATGAATTGTACAAACAAGCAAATCCTGTAAATGCTTTGAGCAGAATTAGTTAAATCCTGATCAAATTGACAAAATGTTGTTTTGTTTGTTTTTTTTAACGTTAAGAAAGAAAAACAAAAGAAAAAAACAAACAAACAAGAAAGCAAAAGTTGTCTGAACCTTACGACCATAGGTAATAAAGGCATAGGCCTACGTGAAAAATGAAAACTGAAGACAAGAGTTTGAAAGGTATGGAAACAGAAGGTTAAAGTCAGAATAAATATTTTTACATTTAAAAAATGTAGTTTCGGTCTTCAAGTTCATGAAAGATAACAAATTCAGTTTACTGAGTATTCTTGTCAACCCACCAAAAAGTAAGTAACTAGTATTTAGATGTTAGGGCAGTACATTTAAGTTTCTGCTTAATATCTCTACTGTATTTTACACTGATCAGAAGTTTATTCCATTATTAATGTGAAAGTACAAGGGAAATAGGAGTTTATCGTCCTTAACCTTCCTTTATTTAAAAAAAAAAATGTTCTCCTCCTCCTCCTCATAATCATCATCATCATCATCATCATCATCATCATCATCATCATCATCATCATCATCATCATCATCATCATCGTCATTATTATTATTATTATCATTATTATTATTATTATTATTATTATTATATTTATAATATCATTATTATTTTTATTCAAAACCATTTTGTTTATAGGAACTTTTACAAAATAGAGGCAAGAAATTAAAGGACTTATGCTGAGCATCGCGAAAAACTGAATAAAAATGTTTGTATGGTCAATGAATGATCAAGGAAGAAAACTGAATAACTGTTTGCATGGTCAGAATGGTCAAGGAAGAAAACCTGAATATTCCCATTCATCCTTAGTCTTAGTTCACACTGCCCATATGAAAATAATTGAATATATGCAAACTCCTATTAAATACTAGCTTAAGAAGAGCATGTCAGGAAAATGAATATGAAAAATCATATGTGATACACTAATTATAGGACAGAGTACTGGTAAGGAGTCACAATCTAGCTTGTTGACACCACATCCTCAAATTGAAGGGTCCCAAGTTCGAATCCTTTCTGTGATATGCCACATTGAATTTTTGGGAAAAGCCCCTCAGTATTCATTTTCTCACCATACCCAGGTGTAAATTGGTCATCCAGCTTTAGAGAGTAGAGGATCTTGTCACTTCACTTGAGTGGATGTGCCTGTAAAAAATTGCTGCAGTTCTCCATGCTCCTAAGGCATTGAAGCAAGTTTAAAATGAACATGTGCTATGTATAGATATATAAAAGTTTCATGAATATGTAGACTAGTCACTACTTTATATAATATATATATGGTGTGAATGTAGAAATGAAAATATGTGTGACAGATAAAACAAGAGATTGAAAAGTATCACATCAGACCGGGATCTCTAGCAAGTTTGCTGGTTGATGACACGAATGACACTGTCATGTCTACAGTTTGTCTGGGTAGGGAGAAAGCACATAAATGTCATACTGCTGTTTCATGCTAGGTAAACAAGGCAATGCTTGGAAGAACAGAAAAGGAGAAGATAAATAAACATTAAAAAGACCAGAAAAAATAAGAAGAGAGATGACGATAATAGAGAGAGAGACGGTGGAAGAAATATAACAAAAGAAAGGATGAAGGAAGACAAAAAATTATGAAAGAAGAAGATTGTAGAAAGAAAAGATATTTTAAAAAATCCAAGAAAAAAAGTGAAAAAGGAAAAGAAAAGGAAAGTGAAAAATAAATAATAAATAAAGGAAAAGCAAAAAGGCAAAGATAGTGAAAAGACATAAAAAATATAAATGTAAAAAAAAAGAAATTGAAAAGAAAGGGGAGAAAGGTGAAGAGAGAAATAGTGAAAAAAATAAATAAAAGAAAGGAAAAAAAACAAAACAACAACAACAACAACAACAACAACAACAACAACAACAACGGATAAAAAATACTTAAAAGAAATGGGGGAATAGAAAAGAAGAAATTTATTTAAACGAGTCAGGGAAAACGAATGGAGTAAAGAGGAATAAAGGAAAGGAAAAAAAAGAAATAGACAAGAAATGAAATAAAAAAGAAATACACTCTCAATATTGTTGTGTCTTCAAAAAAATAAATGAAAGAAAGACAAAAAATAACGGAAAAAGTACATAAAAGAAAGAGAGGAAAAGAAAAGAAGAACCCCCTCATCATCACACACACACACACACACACACACACACACACACACACACACACACACTCACTCACTCACACACACTCACACATACTACTCCTCCCCCAACACCCTTTCAACAAATGAAATTAAGGACTGGGTGGGATCAGGACTTAAAAATTGTAAAGAAAAAAAAAAAAGAAGGAAGGAAGGAAGAAAAAAGTTGATCAGTTCAAAGTTTATAGTTACAAATACCTTTTGGATGCAGGTTTGATCGTCACAATAATTGAACAGTCTTGTAATGTTTTGGACACCAGAAATCGTTTCACCTTGAAAAAGAATTAAATTGACAATGAAGATAAGATTGAGATAAGATAAAAAACAAAGTTCAATATGTGAAGCTCACCTAAGAAAAATCAGAATGAGTTCAAGATTCTTTCAACTACCATTTTTCTGCTGCAGGTGAAAAAAGACACAAAGTCACCTATTACAGAGGATTTTTCCTCCTGTAATGAGATACTGACCCTTTAACGAAACCGAAAATTCCTCAACAGTTCTGTAGAATGTTTCAATAAATGAAATGTGACAATTCAGCATTATATTGACCCAGTCTGGTAAGGAGCTGAATTCAACAGAAAAGCTCTCAACCGTTATTTTCTCCCCAACTCAAGTGTAAATTGATTAACTGGCTACAAGCATGGGAAGACCTTGTAAGACTTGAGATGGCACACCAGTGAATCAGCTGAGTCCCCAAATGCTCCTTGGGGGTTAAGATGGTTTCATGGTTGATGAAAGGAGTGGGTCAAGGAGTCCTGTGTAGCCTTGGACATCTAACAGAGTACAGTTTATATCAGAAGATCTAGCAAGGAACAAGATCTGAAACTAGGCCCTTCCGACCTGAAAGGGCACTTCCTGACCTCTGCTCTACTATCACCGTAAGCCCTAGCATTAAACAATCCCCAATGCGTGTTATTGACATACCTGGATCACGGCATACTCGTCAGACTCTGGGCAGAGCTGTGATTCTTGATGAAGGCCAAGCCAAGACTCATCAATAAAGGGTCCGTCCAAACACCAGCTTTGCCTTTGGGGGGCAGGCATGAAACATTAGGACAAGGGTCAATACTCACATATTGTATCATACAATTGACAGCAAAACGGTTTGTACATCTTTCAAAAAGCTGCCTCAATGGAAAAGCAAACATGAAACAATCAAATACCGGACTCTTAGTACTCAGCTGTGTTGCAAGAAAAAATATTGAGACAAGACCAAAGGTGGTTTTGAAAAATGGAGTCATTGTCAAGTTTTAAATAACTGTCCATTTTTCAAGAATTTTGAAGACTAACATGCCTAATCTGCATTATGTAAATATCTGGATAAATAAAGAGTTACTTCAGGTTACGACTTGATCCCACATAAAGCAAAACACTGGCTGACTGACACAGCCATTAATTAGCTAGCTGATTGATACTTCTTTCCTTCATTTCATTATTCTTGGTTATAATGCTAAGAATGCGTCTTGGACCTCTCACCACAGCTTTGGGGCTGATGATCGACCCTCATGATAAAAAAAAAAAAGGAAAAATATCATTCAAAGGTCTCTCATTACTCATTGCAAACTTTTAATTCATTCCAATTAAAAACATTCTTGATTCTCTCCTTATGAGGAAATGTATTATTTATGATATAGCGAGCAGCTTTCCAAGATGATATGTTGCAGGTCCATCAATTGATCAGACACATCAGATAATACACCAATGCGATTATAAAACAAGAATGATCAACTAAGCTTTAAAGTGATAGGCCTATGGTATGCCTGCCTCACATGCTCCCAAGGGTTTGGTGTTTCAGCTAAGCGGGTGACGGACGTTGATTGGCGCAGTCGGTAACTACTCATGTAGAGAGAGCATGGGATCATACTACAACTGCATTGGGTGGTTGGTAGCCATTACGTGGAGGTGGTCCTTATTCAGACAGAGTTGTTTGGAGGTTCTACTACATTATCATCATAACCGACATCCTTGTCGCATATATTTTTATTACCTGAGCTCCGGGTGTTCCTCCAGACGCTGCTTGAGCCGGTTGTAGATGGGGTAGATGCCCTCGATGTCCAGCGTGTCCAGGGCCTGAAGGCTTTGGATTCTCTCCAACACACAGCCCTGGGGTAACGCGTCCGCAGAGGCTGGGGGTGGATGATAGCCGACAAAAAGCATGTAAATGATACTAACAACAAAAGCAATAGCAATAGCAATAACAATAATAATGATAATAATAATGATAATAATGATAATAATAATAATAATAATAATAATAACAACAACAATAAGCCAGTGATTCTGGAATGATTCAGAAGTAAATATTGAGCCAATTGATCATCTCAAATTTAAAATTGTGTATAAAAGATGGCATTTATAATATATAAGCTTATTAAAAGTGTAGTTTTAAATTATACTTGCAAAATAAGTTCTAAAGAATAAGAAATGCCCAAAACAGGTTTCCAGGACTACATACCTTGTTCACTATGTACAAAAGAGCTTCTGCTGCATTTCTGCACCTCCTGGCCTAGAAAGTGCACACTCATGGCCGAGATCTTGTTGGCGAGGGGAGACTGCTTGGACGTTGGGGTTTTGAGCAAAGTTTCAATGATCAAATCTATAAACACACTGACAAGCCTGGAGAGGAAAACAAAGGGTTAGTGAAAGAATGCACAGACAAATATATGTACCTGCATAAATAAATAGGTAAAAATGATTCAATACACATGCCTACATAAATATTGATGAAACAAATGTACATGCATAAAGTTAATAAATTAATGATTAGATAAATAAACAAGTAAATAAATAAATAACCAATTAAATCAAATGATGAATGAAAGAAGGAAGCTAACAGTCTATGAATGAAGACATGTATGGTGAAACATAAACGACAGATACATGAATTGATGAATAAGTAAATAACTGTAATTTGTATACACAATAAAGAAGGAGACAGAATGATAGGTGGCTAGACAATGTGCTGTTGTTTGCATACTGTACAAGAAAGGACAGATGAGAGGAGAGGAGGAAGGAACAAAGGCCCTACTACATATACATATATTAATAAATCTGACTGACATTCATAAAAACTGTCTCTTCTTGAAGATGAACTGAATTAAACACAGGGGATAGAAAGCCAAGTGCCTGGCACAAAATAGGAAAATGAAAGTGAAGTGGCATGGCGTCGGCAGCTGCCAAAGGACTGAGGGAACTACTGAAGAAAAGGTATCTAGTGCCTTAACGAAAGAAAATGTTTATCCTAAAAAGTCTTGACCAAAACATGGAGGGGCCGTACCCAAAATTATTGTTAAAATTTTAGCATTATTGGATCTGTGTTTTGGACGTTAATACTGACTGAAGGACATCTCAATGCTGTAAAGTCTAAACATATAATATATGTGATAAAATAACAAAGATGGCTGCCTCTTACTTTGACCTGCGCTTGGGGTTGGTGGGAAACCAGGACTGAAGGAGGTCTCCCAGGTTGTGACGTATATCCGATCCATAAACCTCACACCCATTCTGAAAGACAGGACATTGGTTGATAATTAAGTTGGTTGGCCGGTTGGTTGGTTGGTTGGTTGGTTGGTTGATTGGTTGGTTGGTTGGTTGATTGGTTATTTGCTTGGTTAGTTGATTTCTTTGTAGACTTATTGGTTGGTTTATAGGCGGTTTGGTTGGTTGGTCTAGTAGGTTGCTTAATTGATAGGTTGTTTAGTCCATTGGTTGGCTGGTAGGTAGGTTGTTTGCCTCATTTGTAGATTGTTTGGTGGGCTGTTAGGTCCGTTGGTGCTTTGGTTGGTGAAATGGAAGATTGGTTGGTTGACAGATTAATCAGTTGGTTTCATCTGAAAAATTAACTGATGTGCTGGTGCAGCGACTGATTGAGTGGTTGGTTGTTCGAGTTGTTTGATATATTTATTGGCAGATCGGTTTAAGAACTGACTGTATGACCAATTAACTGATTAAACAGAAAGCTTGGTTCCTCTAAAAGATTTCTTTTTCCATTCTTTTTTCCGATTAGTTGATGAGAGAACAGGGGAGGGAGAGAGGGAGAAACATACAGACAGCCAGACAGACGAGAGGGCAGACATAGGCAGACCAACACTGAGAGACAGACACAGAGAGAGAGAGAGAGAGAGAGAGAGAGAGAGAGAGAGAGAGAGAGAGAGAGAGAGAGAGAGAGAGA
>JBCJKE010164913.1:0-10441 GCA_039654525.1 Melibe bucephala
GTGCATTAGTAAAAAATACATATTCAACATGGGGTCGGATGATGGATTTGTATAAAAGGTGCTTAGCGAAGAGCTGTCCAATGTGGAAAAGACCTGTCTGAGGAGTGCCAGTAGCTTATTTGCTTTCTCAACTTTGGTATGAATGTACTGCTTGAAATTGAAGTCTTCGTCAACATTTACGCCGAGATATCTGTACACCCATGGATATCATGGTATAGTTTGCATGATCCGTATTTTTTCCTCCTGACAACTGAAGTTCAACGTGGAAAGTGTAAGGTCATGCAACCTTACACTTTCCGCGTTGAACTTCAGTTGCCAGGAGTCCGACCATTGTTGTCTAAGTCAGCTTGTGAGGTAAGTGAATCGTCCGGGACCTTGGCAAATATCTTTGTATCATCGGCGAATAGGAGGATGGCTGATTTGACATCATCAGGAAGGTCGTTTATAAAACATACGCATAACAGCGGACTAAGCACACTTCCTTGTGGAATGCCTGATAGCACATCATATATATTGTTCATCAATTACTGGCTTATAAATCCATAGGAATCTTGGGAACATGGTTAGGGTTAGAGAAGCAAATTTATAACACTTTTTAATAAATTGATTATTAGGCCTATTTTACATCCATCGATACAGACTAGTAGGCCTAATTGACTTTCGATACTGAGTTCATCATGAAAATAGTGTATTATTTAAAGGTTTGGTGGGTCCCTCTATAATGTTTTTACAATTTACTTTGCTAAACTGCACAATTGCCAATGATGATATATTATAATAATAAAATAATGCTTTACATAATAATAGATATCTAATTATGATAATTATAGCCTAATTATTTTAATAATAATTAAAAAGTGGCTATTCGTCCCGGATCTGACATAATCCTCTCAAGTCATCTGCTACATCCACATTTTATTTTATATTGTTGACATGCTTTGACTGTTCCTTTTCTGCTTTATCATTATTAATAGTAAGTTTAATCCTCCATACAGCGCTCTTCTTCCCTCTACCACCGCCTCCAACAGCCTACCGTCACAGGAAGCCGAACGAACCCCCACCCCGCATTTTTTTTTCTTTTTTTAATATACAGTGCAGTATCATGATTTTCCCACCATCTTCTTCCTCCGTTCTCGTTTCCTCGTCACTCGAGGCCGAATAGCCTCCCATGGGGCTGTTCCGGCTCAAGTCCAAATAGCGCAGCCAAGATAATAATAAAGATAGGCCTAATATTAATTTTATCGTTTGGTGTATCCAAAAAGGGGGGGGGGGGGGGGCTCTAATTGATGCTCTTTCCAAAAATAAATCTGCGAAAATATCGTCTTCTTTACTTTATTAGGCCTATATTTGTTGTCAATGGTAACATCAAACTACATGTATACAATGATTTTTTCCTGGTTGCTTGTCTTTTGTCATTGTTTTCATTCTGATCAAGTAAAAAGGCGATGCACACATATTCCGGGTTTTTAACCTGTTGAGTTGTATGGTGAGCATGCCCAGAATTAAAAGAAAGAAATCAAGTGCTGTGTTTTGGATAGGCTGTATGTGTTAAAAATGTCATGTAATATGGGTACCATCAGCAGTTTACTAGGATTTTATAGGTCTTTGAAAAGATGGTGTGCCGTCACTGTGTGTCTAGATCCTAAGGGTACACACAAGTTTAAATGGCGCTTTACAACAGAAAATGAAATAAATCTTTGATGTGATTTAAAATTTCTACATATTTTTAATTGATTTATAAGTTTACAGTTGAAGTTTCACAAGAGTTGCCTGTGCGTCGACTGGATGTCTAGCTCATGTGTATATATAGAATCATCCAGTGGACATTGTATTACATTAGATGTGGTTCCTTTTACACAAGTTCATCCATTTGTTTTTTAAAAACATGGTTTTTTATATTTCAATAAGAGAATCTATTCTTAACTTTGACAGTTGTGTTGAGGCTCTTTGCTCTTGTGTGTCGCACATTAAGTTCATGTTTGAAGTGTTCGATAATTTTGTTGCAAAACAATGACAGGAATTGCCAACACTCTTAAAAATGGCTCACCTCACATGGGATTATGAACATGCCAATTTTTTCGATACATCTTATAAACGTCAATTTGGAAGTCTTTGATATTTACATTTTCCTGTCAATAAAGCTATTAGGGACTATTTTATTTTCTGGAGGCAATTTTCAAGGAATATCTCGTGGAATATATTAAGCTATCCATCCCGCCTAGTTCTGACATATGACAAATTAATGGTTGTAAATTACTACAAAAGGATCTTAGCTCATTCCAACAATGAAGAAAAGACTGGAAAATGGTATTCCACCCAGCAAAATGCTAAGTACTTAAAATATCAAATAAAAAGAAACTTACAGAATCAAACTATTACCTACACAACCAAACATTAAAAACTGAAAATAGTGCAAAATACTTAGGTGTTATTATAGATAGTAAGTTACAATGGAAAGACCAAAATCGTGCAATATGTAAGAAAGCAAATGGTCTGCAAGCATTCCTAAAACATAATATCAATGACTGCCCTCAACATGTTAAAGATAAGTCCCACAAAACATTAGTAAAACCAGTCTTAGATCAAAGAGGGTGTGTATGGGATCCACATATCAAAACCAAATAGATGTTTTATAAAAAAAATAGGAAAAATGCAGGCAGATTCGTAACAAACTATAACTACACATCAGGTAACACATAAATAAACATGAACAAATTGCAGTGGTTACCTCTCAAAGAGCAAAGAGCTAGAAATAAGATATTATATAACTATCCTCTATGAGGCAATTAATTACTCTGCAATATTACCACTTGAAGTATTTCAAATGAAAAATTATCTTATTACCAGATCTGGTGTTCAAACATTTACATTGATCACAGTGGCACTGCGGTAGTGCTTCGGACTCGTAACTAAAAATTAGTAGCTTTGAATCCTGTTCAGTGCATTGTGATTTGACCATTGGGCAAGGTTATATTGCACTGCAACTTTTTTGTTTTCAGTTACAATAGTGAAAGAAAAATTCCTTTCGGGATGAATAGTGGTAATTTTATTTATTTTCTTCACCACCAATGGAGTCGTATTTTGAATTAAAAATTTTCTTCAAAATCTTGTACATTTTACGAAAATTACGAAGATATTTACCACATTATTAATTTAGGCCTAGAAGATTTGTGGTACTTTTAGGTCTAGAAGATTTGTGGTACTTTTAGGTCTAGAAGATTTGTGGTACTTTTAGGTCTAGAAGATTTGTGGTACTTTTAGGTCTAGAAGATTTGTGGTACTTTTAGGTCTAGAAGATTTGTGGTATACTTTTCCACGGGTTGAACTTTGATATCATGTGAGCTTCCATTCAATAATAGGTGAACATCATTTAAGATGGTTCAGTATTTTAAGATTTTAGGTTTAAAAAGTCTGGGGAAACCAGGGCTCCTCAACGCTATTCTCTTAATTATATTCAAACCTTGGTAAGTTGATATGTTGGCAAAGGCAAGAAAAGTTAAGCCTCTTGGTGGCTGTATTTTGTATGCATATTCACTATAAGATCTTGAAACAAGTTCATTGGACATACATATATTAACAATATTTTATGTTTTTAATGCAGTGTTTGATCTATATGACGAATGAAGTGTCTTATTGTTCTAAGTATTATTAGTTTCTTGATGTCATTTCAATATACCTATACTTTGCGAAATACATTTTTTTTTCTCTTTCAGATCTCCAAATTTCTGAAAATGGCCAACCCTTTGCTGCTGGAAAATGTGTGGCTCCAACAACAGAAGTTTGAGGATGCTGAGAGGTTGTACAGGCAGCTCCAAGCAGGAACTACAGCGTCAGCGGTAAATAATTGTCAATTTTGTATGTTCATATGGTTTTATTTGCATATACAGCTTGAGGTTGCACTTAACCTTCAATAATTATTTGTACTTTGGCATTTGTCCTACCCCTAACATTGACAATATGTGAGGAAAGTTTTCTGTTCTTGGATTATTGTATTATATATGTCCATGGTCAAACTCGATTTGGTTTGCCTCAAAGTAGATTGAACTTTTAAAAAGTCTGGGCTTGAAGAGACCAGATCATCTTGAAAAGAATGATTTGATTATTTATAAAGCACTCATGACACCCATATTCACATACAACCATGGAACATTGGGAATAACATCTAAAAACTTAGACACTCAAGACATAACTCTAAAAAACATAAAGTTGGCCTTTTGCATCAGTATTTGCCATCTTGTAGCAATAGTATTATGTCTGGGCTAGTGGTATTGTTATGTCTGGGCTAGTATTCTAAGAGGGGTGTGGATGCCCAGTCCGTTTCCTCCCCCTTTAATCGTTGCCTTTTCTATTTCAGTTAAGACTACAAATGAGCTGATCACCAGCCTTAGGTACAGGAAGTTTTAGGGGTGAATGAGTATGAAAGATTTCTTGGTAGGCATTGAATTTTGCCAGTGGTCTGTTCTTTTTTATTTTAACTACCAAGGGTTCTTATAAATGCACAAAGGCACATTGGACCTAGTTTATTGCCCACTTTCGATGTGACTATGCACTAATTTATCCTGCATACCACAGGATGAGGAAGGGAAAAAGCCTGAAAAACATAGATTTCAAATTCAGGCCTGCGCTGCCGGGAATGAACTGGTGACCTTTGGCATGTTGGCAGAGTGCCCTAACCCCTGAGCGATCCAGTTACCTCAGAAAACGTCTCTGAATAGCATCAGCATTCACTGATCCGGCGTACACTGGACAATGAAAATTACCATGGAGATCTACATGACGACTTCAAGATAAAGCCCATCGACCAGAAGATCAAAATCCAAAGCTGGCAATTGCTAGGACAGGTTTTAACAAAGAGTGAAAATATACCTGCTCAAACAGCTATAAAAAGCCTATTTCAACAGAGGCCAAAACATACCTGCTCAAATAGCTATAAAGACCTACTTCTACAGAGGCCAAAACGTACCTGCTCAAACAGCTATAAAGACCTACTTCTACAGAGGCCAAAACATACCTGCTCAAACAGCTATAAAGACCTACTTCTACAGGGGCCAAAACATACCTGCTCAAACAGCTATAAAGGCCTACTTCTACAGAGGCCAAAACATACCTGCTCAAACAGCTATAAAGGCCTACTTCTACAGGGGCCAAAACATACCTGCTCAAACAGCTATAAAGACCTACTTCTACAGGGGCCAAAACATACCTGCTCAAACAGCTATAAAGGCCTACTTCTACAGAGGCCAAAACATACCCGCTCAAACAGCTATAAAGGCTTACTTCTACAGAGGCCAAAAATACAAAGTAAGAACACCCGCCTCCCTTCTGACAGTACTTCATTAAGATTTAAGAAATCTGACAAATCAAAGTCAGTGAAACTAAAAAAAATCTCGTAATGAAATCAATATTTATACTTTTACATAAAACAGCTGCTAAAATAGCATTTATTTTTTTTTTTTTACAACTTTCTGACCATTTGTGTGTCCTGCACTTTTTACATGTAATTGTACACTTTTTTTGTGGGCACAGTCGGGTTGGACTATCAAGCGATTGAAAACATTCTAGACCTGGTAATACACTGTGACCGGAAGTAATTATATTTAAAAAGGAACTCTCCAATTTCTGCGCTTAGCTTTTACTGGCTTTAGTTTTAGTTTCATTTCCCACTCTTATTGTGGTTGTATTCTGCCGTTTAAACGATTAAGCACTAGTCCTAGGGAAATGAAGGCCGCCATGAGAAAATAACAACAAACTGGATCTGTCTAGGTAGGATTAATATAGACTGGTGTTTAAGGGAGTGAGGAAATCAGACCTAGGTTTGCTGTCTGTGCAACATTAAAATCACACTTAAGCATTTGAGGTGGTGGAAGATATGACATCAAAAATATGTCTGATGAGAAGGCTACTTATTTATCTTTTTCAACATCACTTCTAAATGAAACCTACCGAGTGTAAGGAAGAAACTAGTGTCATTAAATGCTGAGTTCGTTAAGAAACATCCCACATGCTGGTGCAGGTACTTTTTCCCTAAGTCAGCCTCTGCAGCTTTCTTAGCTAGCAGTATATAGTAACTTTCATTCTTATGCTAAAGAGAATGATAATTGTGCTGTACTTTATTGTTAATGTATATACGCACGCCGATCAAGATTGTACCTTTTTTTGTCCAAATTTTACATGTTTTGCTCATTGATTTTACTCTTTCTTATGGTTCGGGGTTGGCAGGCAGCTGTGTAAAAATATAAAAGCCTAACATCAATGAATGATCTCCAGACATTACAAAGATTCCATCAAAACAAGAGACGTGCACCTGGAGTGAAACAACACAAGGAATCTCCAGGTCACAATTATTTTAAACATTAAAGTCAGCTTTATGAAGGGAATCACAGTTTAGGGCATCTTTCAATGACAGCAACACCATTTACTTATTTGCTTATAGTCAAGTCTTTGAATGCCACCAACTTTGGGAGGAAAAGAAAATCAGCAGTTTCAAGAGATTGGAATACAATGTACTGATCAAATGACAACAGGGAAGGTCACAAGGAGCTATATTGGCCCTTAAAAAAAGTTAGCACCTATGTCTTGTTTGTTTCTTTGTATTTTTGTCAGGCCATTCAGTAAAACCTCACGTATCTCACATCTAAGCCGTCATAGTCATAGTCTTAAAGTTGTCTATCACTTAAAGCATTTTTCCACCCGTTTGGACTACTAAAAGTTCTTTTATCTTTCTTTTGCAGAAAACACCTAGTCAAAGATGGTGTATTTAAAAATGATTTGACTTATCAAAAAGCGTGACTGATGAGTAGAGTTTATGTGAACAAAATGACTTATAATACAGTATGACACATAATTTATTATGAGAAATATAGTGGCAAACACTGCTAATGTTCAGTGATAAAGTGTTTTCCTCAAAGAAATTTAGGTATTTGAGATTAAGCATGGATGTACAGCACATATCCATGTCACTGGGCCTAGAAATGTGAAATGGATTAGATAGCCATGGCAAGTGTTGTCATGTTACTGTAGGCCTATTGCCTACAGCTGCCTAGTGATTGAGAATATTGATTGTTTTGTATTGCACTCTGTGGCCCATAACAATGTGTCTTTAAGCTTGGAGTTTACTATCCGTTCTCTGAATGATAAGTATGTGATGTAATAGGTAATGTATTTACATTCCTGGCACTAAACATATGGATGGATTGCAGTAAATTCAGTTATTTCTCTATTTTGGGCCACAGAGTGCAATACAAAACAATCAATATTCTCCATCACTAGGCAGCTGCAGGCAATAGGCCTAAAAAGAAAACCCCCAATAGGTATTGAAAATAGAAATAAACAAAAAAAAAAAAAAAGAGGAGGTGAACTCAGTCAACTGCCAATAGTAGTTTTGTATGGTAGTGATCACACTTTGCAGTGATAACCAATGTCATTAAATGGTGAAAGGAGCAAAGTCAACTGTTGTGTTGATTACCGTTAATGAGAGTGCTAAATAAGCAGTAAAGCTACTTTATATAATATATATATATAGGTGTGTATGTGTGAATAGATTATATTTCTTCAAGTTTAAAGTGATATCTTTCTTTGCATCTATGGATATTTGAACTTAAAGATATGTGAAGGACATATTTGTGATCAAGCATAATTCACAGAGATTTGATGTCTTTAAATAGAAAAAAAAAAAAAGAAAAATGAAAGTAAATCACTTTGATTATTTATGAGCTAATATTTATTTTCAGGAAATACTTTTTTTTAAATATTTTTTTTTTGTAATAAACTGTTTGGAGGATTGTTTTTCTTCTCGTGTCTTTTGTATTTTCATTTTATTTAGAATACATGGGCCATTTTGTTTTTCATTTTACAGCTGTTAAAAAAAGTGCTGCTTTTTGTGTTGGTTCATCTCTGTATCATTTTGGCTTTTCCCTCAAAATATGAATGAAGTGTTGAAGCTTGCATCAATTCTCTGCGACTCTAATCACGGTGACACACACTGTAACATACTGTATGCTGTGAGATTAACACTGTGGATTGTCAGTGTTATTTTTTGTTTTCTCCTTTCTTTTTCAATTCTTTCCTCTAGAGCTCGAGTTCTTCCCTGGCAGGGGAAATAGCTCTAGCAAGGCAGGAGATTCAGAAAACGTTAAATAAACTTCCAGTCGGGGGGGTGAGTAACAGCTTTCTACGGCCGTTGTCATTGTAATGATGGGATTGCCCATCTTTCTTTGTTCACCCTGTCTGGATGTAAAGCTTGGCCACTTAGTTTGCATTTTTCCATTTCGTGCAAATTTTGTGCTTTACTTTATTTTTCTCATGGCATGTAAAGAAGAGTTAAAATGTTGTATTTTTATTATCTCCCACCCTTCAGCTTTTATGTGATACATGCCCGTTATGAAGAATAACTATACATTGATCAACATTTCACTTTTTTTTTCATGTTCTTAGCAAGTTGTTTTGTTTTTGGGGTTTTTTATTATGTTGTTTTGTCTTTTGTTGTAATGTTGTGGGGGGTTTTGTTTACCTTTTTAAGCAGTTGCTGTTGTTAAACTTGTTTTATAACTTTTGCTGTTTTTTGTTGTTTTGTTTTGGGTTTTTTAAAAGATTTCTGTTGTTATGATATTCATAATATAGGGGGTATTGACATAATTCGGTTAAATTAAAATGTATTTACGCTAATCTGTAGTACCATCCAAGGAATATTTCTTTTTCAATATCTTTAGAAGTAACTTAAGTAGACATATGCAGTTACATGAACTAAGTTACATGAATATTGAATTATCTACAGCAGGCATTCTTTTTATCAATTAAATATAATGTTGTTTTATAGGACTTGCCCCCAATACATTGATCTATGGATTGGTGTACTGATCGATATAAATTTCCTGTGCTTATTTAGAATCATTATTTACTTTCAGATAAATTCCTCACCTTTCTTTGAAAAGGCCAGTGATTCATAGGCTGAAAATTGTATCCATCCTTTTTATTCAACAAGTCAATAGAATAAAGTTGGGAAGACTGTGTATTGTATATATCTTTTCAACTGAAGAAAAAAGTGAACAAAAAATATATAAATTTCATGCAGCTCGCTGGAGACTCACTACTGTCAAAAAGTACATTTTCATTATTTCATGTACATTTTAGTAAACTGTGTTGGATTTTTTTTTTTTTACAAAAACATGTCCTTTCCTAACTGAGCAATTTCTTTGTTGTCATTGTTCTTAGCCATTCCACCTTTGTGGGCTGTCAATTTCTACTTATATAGAACTGAACTCAGAACATTTTCACACTCCTAGCCAAGTTCTTCTGTCTAACAAGGATAGATTTAACAAGACTATGTCATGGATAACCTTGACGGAAACAACAATAATTATGATGCACGTAATAAGCCTTTACTCAAGATTTAGCTTTGGATACGGAATATTTTGGGATGTTCCAAGTCCCATTTATACAGGGAGACATAACATTGAATTTCATTAAGCTTATAACGATGTCTATTTTTCTTAATAGACTCAATTCCAATAAAAGATGTATTCTTTTACTAGTTATACCTTATAGTATTAAGTCCTCTGTTTCACTTGTACTTATGGCAAACTTCATTGGCAAATCATGGCAATTTAGTAAAAATGGAAAATTTTCGTCTCATTCACACTGAAACGTTACATTGCGAAGAAAGGGAGTTTTATGCTGAATTCAAAGAACCACATATTTTATTTATTTCTTGTCCACTATGTCAGTTCTAGATCTGTATCTCTTCATTTTAAAGTTTCTTTTTAACCAAATTAAGGCCAGGAGAGGCCATTTTTAAGCTGTAAAAGTGAAAATTTCTGGGTTGGGGGGACACTGCCCCCCCAAACCCCCCCCACATGGGGCGCTGCCCCTTGACCCCGCCGGGGCCTACGCGGCTCCTGGACCCCGGTGTCTTGTCAGAGAATTTTTCCAAGTGTCATTTACATCCCTGACAAAAAGATTCATCTTCACAATATCTTACTTCAAATGAGGATTACCTCCTATTGATTGCATTGTGCTTCACAGTCTTCGGCAAAATTATCCTTGAAGAAAAGACTCCCTTAAAAAATATATAATTAAAAAATTTGGACTGTTTCTTCATATCGTTCAATCCTCATGTTTGTTTTTTCAATCCACTTTTTGTGTTATACAACCAGATGTGGGAGGTTACTGATTATTTTGGGGCTTTTCTTTTTTTTTCTTTTTTTTTTTTTCAGTCATCTCTTTGAATCGTGGATGGAATATTTTTTTCTTTTGTCTCTTTGCATTTTGGATCCAGACAGTTTTTTTGGATGGGCTCTCCCTTTTTTTTTTTTTTACAATAATGGCTCAGTCTGTAGGTCTTTTTTTCTTTTCTTTTTTCAATAATGGCTCAGTCTGTAGGTCTTTTTTTCTTTTCTTTTTTCAATAATGGCTCAGTATGTAGGTCTTTTTTTTTTTCTTCAAA
>JBCJKE010165024.1:0-10440 GCA_039654525.1 Melibe bucephala
GAGAGAGAGAGAGAGAGAGAGAGAGAGAGAGAGAGAGAGAGAGAGAGAGAGAGAGAGAGAGAGAGAGAGATTGATTACAGAGATTAGCATTGTCCAGTAAAGCCACCGATGACGGGGTTAGCAGGTTGGCAGGATGACGGTGATGATGGCGTTTGGGGTGTTATTGGGGGTGTTATTGGGGGTGGTATTGGGGGTGTTATTGGGGGTGGTATTGGGGGTGGTATGGGGGGTGGTATTGGGGGTGGTATTGGGGGTGGTATTGGGGGTGGTATTAGGAACGATATTGCGGGTGGTATTGCGGGTGGTATTGGGGGTATTTGGGAGAGAAGTTGGCCAAAGAATAAGGAATGGACTGGGCAAAGGGGTTGATGGGGTGCTGTGGTGTGAGGCATTGCTTCATTGATTGAAACAAAAAAATAAAACAATAAATAGGGGTTGTCTTTTTAATGTAAATGAGTTGTTAACTGTAAAGTAGTTTTTATGGTGGTTTTTTTTTCTCTCCATAGGTTCTGAATAATATGTTTTTAGAGATGAAAATAATAAATTAAAAAAAAAAAAATATCTGATTTTAAGAGTGTCAAGTACTAATTTAAAGAACGGTTATGAGGATCTCAGTTTGTGTGGTTGCCCTGTTTGGCTTTCTATTGCATGAGTTCAGTGTCAATGATATTTGGTATCAGGTGTCATCCTCTGGAAACTGTAATGACTTTAGAGCAATCATAAATTATGTTGATAATAAACAGAGCATATGAGTTGTAAGCTTTTTAAGGTTAAAATGGAAACCCCCTAAACATTCTGAGCTGATTTTCAACATTACTGTCATTTTGATCATCTCAAGTCTTTCATTGTTTTAAGAAAACCGTTATCAAATAAATATATACAGATTAAGATGCCTTTTAAAAAAAATTTTGCACAGGTTCATTATCAGCCAGGTCATGTAATGCCGGCCAATCAGAATTTGACCACCAGTCATATGTCTGGCCGGAAAAGTGCGATTCCAGTAGCTCATGGCCAGCCTGTCGTTCAAACTAGTGGACATTCACCCCACAGCCAGTCTAATCACAGTAACCCATCCCCCATCCCAGAGGAAAGATTGAACACAAGTGGTGGTAGTGGTGGAGAGAAAGTCAGGTAAGAAGGGTAATTACAAACAAGCAGCCCGTTAACAATAAAATGAAAACACAAACCCACTGGCAATAAGTATGAACCGCTAGTTCTATTTTGTTGGGGCCTTTTATTAAAGTCAAGTCAGAAGTCCCGAATATTGGGTGGATGACAAGTTGACAGAGGGGTAACAAAGAAGGATAACATTGTTTTGTAATCATATGTATTTTCTTTGGGGTGGAGGGTAATAATTTTTTTTTTTTTTTTGGATGGCTCATTATTGAGTTTTGGAGATTTTCCTTTTTTTGTTTTTTGTTTTTTGTTTTGTTTTGTTAATTATTGGGGATTTTTCTTTGTTGTATTTAAACAGTCTTAAAGGCAGTTGCCATCAGAAAACAACCTGTGTTCTTAATTGTTAATGCTGAGGTTGAGTCAAATAATTTTTTATGCACCACTGAAGTAGTTGTAATCAAATTATCGTGATTTACCCTATAGGTAAGGTACGCCAGCTTTGTGTCTTGTTCTCATAGTACACACATTTCATAGGAGTTGGTTTGCAGTAAAAGCCTCATGTGTTTCGCCTGGTTTGACTGGTTGACAATTCTGTTTGTTTCTTTGTGTCATTCATAGGAACCCCGCAATTGATCCAAAGTTTTTGATGAAGAGAGACGAGGCAATCCCCGTTAGGGGTCTTCTTAATGCCCCACAAAAAAGCACGTCATCCATACCCTCCTCATCACCTCGCCTTTTAGCATCTTCCTCAACACCCGCTCAGGTTTCTTCATCATCATTAGTACCGCCAGCATCAACATCGTCATCTTCAGCAACCCATGGAACGTTGCAGATCAACAGCACAAGACTAAGCCAACAGATGATAGTCCCAAAATCCCAACCGCCCCTAGCATCGGCGTATTTTCCACCCAATTCTTGATCAAACCTCTCTTAGGAGACCCTTTGCTAGTTTTTCCCTTCATCATTCATCATTCCAAGTATTGATGCCTTGATTTTCACTCTGTGACCATGAGATTGAATTTCCAAAGGAAATAATCCAAGATCACTGTGAGGAAAATCTTTTATGAACTTTCAAATGACCATTCAGTGTGACATCACACTACTTGGTGAGTCTTTGTGCTTATCAAAGGAAAATGAGACTTCGCCTCGTGAAAATGTCATAAATACCCAGTGAAAACATGCAGCGTAAAAGGATGTGGAGAAGGCATGAGGATAACTCAAACATTTCCTTCCTATTCTGGCTTTCTGTTGAAACTTGTTTCATGGCCTTGTGCTAAATTCTATGCTATGTGAAGCCCTAACTGGCATTTAACATTCTATGTTGCTACTCAGCTAAGAAATATATGCACATGTTGATAATCCATCAATATCATTGATTAAAAAAAATTGTCCATTTATAAACATTAGTCCTCAAAAAAGTTTTTTTACCAATCTGCATCTGAAAAATGTACATTTGGCAGCTTTATTCAAGGATGTGTATTTAAAATGAAAAAAAAAAAAAAAAGAAAAAGATCCCCTTCCCCTTGTTATATATCTCTTTTTAGTTATTGTGGATGGTATTAAGAGATTGACTCATCTTAAATCTTCCAGCCGTATTGATGGTAAAGTCTCAAATCATTGATCAATTTTCTTACCACCACCTGTATTGCTAGTATTTTCTTGTGCCACGTCCTTGCTCCACCCTCGTTAACTTCTGAATGGAATGCTGTTGAACTCTCATTATTATTATTAGTCCTGGGTTAACATCTGACTCTGTGAACTAGACGCCCCAGGTTCTCAAATGCTCAGTCATTATAGTTCGTCTCTTTGTGACCCTCGGCATTCATCTCTTTCATCCTCCATTAAGGTACCAGTGGACAGGGTTGTACAGTTTACTAGTATGATGCTTGGGAGGTGGCAGATGCGTGCTTATTGCCGAAGTGTGCTTGAGGCCCCCCAAAAAATAGCTAGAAAGGATATGAATTGCTTCCCGTCCAAGCATTATTAGGCTTGTTTCCCTTGATTTTATTTTAGAAGAGCAGCACTGTGTTCTATTCAAAGTATTCAAATCAGCCAACATCAGACATCGGAGTGTAGTTGATTTATTTCAGTATTAATTAAATTGTTCAGTGTGTTTGTGTTTTACAAACAGTTAAAAGCGAATGAGGCATCTCTATTAGTATAAAGTCATACTGCTGTAGATCACCTTCTATTCCTTGATGATCTTTGCAGAACATGTGGTAGGAAAACAATGACTATAAATTAAAAAACGCTCAGCAAAACCTAAACAATTTGAATGCTAACATTTTGAGATGACATTCTCTTTATTTGTGGCGTGGATGTAGCAGATGGGACACATCCAAGCCTCTATTGTTCTATGTTACAATAACATAAAGAATGATGTGAGAGCTATCGTTGCAAAATGCTAGAGATAAATGTGTAGAGGTGAATAGTACTTGGTGCCAAAAGAGGGTTAAAGTGTTACTGACTTTAGTGTCTGTTTACATAACCAGACCCTGTCACTACACTACCAGGATGCGTTCCAAGCCAGCTCAGGACAACTGAACCTCTTAAGACACTGTAACACCTATCAGTGATACACCAGACCTTGACATTCCCCACACCCACTCGCCTTCTATCAACATGTACATACAACTTAACACAGACATAACCAATGCTGCTCCAAGTCAAAGTGACATTATATGCACAACACCTATCCTCAGTCTAGATGATGATTTATCAACCAAGCACACAGTAATGGGAACAACATACACTCCAGCATATACTCAACACACCTCAAGTCCTTGACAGCATGACATCTCCACTGGACATAAATTTCAGAAATTGCAATCACTAATCATGACAACCTCAAAATATCCCTCTATCCAATCATGAAGTCTCTCACAACGTATCTAGTTAGATGAGCTCTTTACCATACAAAAGAAGGGGGTATTGTTTAGTTTATAAACAAGGGTCAACCCATAATCTTTCAGAAGATAACTAAATAAAGATATACCATATGAAAAGTTTGTAGAGAAACACAGAAAAGATGCATGTGCATAATAGAGACAACAAGGCAAAACATAGCAAGATCAACACACAAAGCACTTAATATTCAATTGGCATTCGAGTTGGTGCTCTACCCACAAAACGTAGGAAGGTCATTTACAAAAGTTGTGGGATAAAACCAACTGTCTAAATGACTAAGAAGCATGCACTTGTCATGAAGAAAGCTTTAGGTTTGATCTGACACCAGGAAAGAATTCTTTGTTGATATTTAAAGCAAGTTGATGCCCAGATAGAAAATGAAAGAGCAATGGGGGATCTGTCCAAAGAAATCGTTTCAGATTTTGTTTTGCTCCATAGGCAGACCTTTGTAAATGAAGAGGGTAAGAGAGCTGAGATCTCTTTTGTTAGAATGAAAGTTTTAAAGTGATTTCTGGACCACTTTTTGGATTTGTATGCTGCCAGAGGCATGCTCACTTGGTACGAGGGCGATATTCCTGAAGGCCAAATTTGGATTAAGTTCGGAAGAGATCATGGGAAAGGTTCTTTAAAAGCCAAATTGGTCTCAAAACACCATTACTATCGCCATAGCAGCTGTCAGGGACAATTATGAAAATATTTCAAAATTTTGGACTCAGTGCTGCTTGCTGAAATCGAACGGCTTCAAAACTATTCGTGGAAGAGCAATTACCTGAGTCTTCCTAACTAGTGACTATGACTTTTTATGCAAAGTCTATGGCCTTTCTGATCCCCAGGGTGCTTACCCATATCTATGGTGTATGATGCCAAAGTAAAATGAACACTTCCATTAGCCCTCATTAGCAGCGTAGAGATTTAAATGAATGCTGAATTCAAGGCAAGGCACAAGGGGGACAAAAAATAGTTACAGAACCTTCTATTGATGTAAACCTAATAATTCACATACTTTGACAACCTTTGAACACGAAAAGAACTTTCGAAAAGAGTTATGAGTTAAGCCTATTGAATTATATTCATAGTAGATTAATGCAGATGTAATATCTACAGTAATTTTGATGTTAGTGAGAACAATATGATGAAACTATTGAAACAACTCCACATTTGTGAAGGTCAAGGATGTTATGGTTAACCAATGTTTGTATGATATTTTGATCCATAACTTAAAAGCATAAATCCTCTGCTAACACGAGATAAGATTCCTGTGAACTAGGAGATTTATATCACAACAAATTTATTGATTTGAAATGGAATTTATCAAAAGTTTAGCTTCATCTTTAGTGTACCTATCTTCATACTGCTTTGATATTGTTTCTTTCTACCTCCCTTTACATATATTATAATCATATAATTTCCTATAAAATATGCAACTTATTTGTTTAAACATTTGAAAGCATGGATAAATATTGCTCATATTTGTCAAAACATAAAAAGCAAATGCCTATCCAGAAAGATGTAGGCTTTTAAATTTTGGTGGGTCTTTTATGAGCCAACCTATAATTATAATATGTCTATCCATCTATCCATCCATCCATCCATCCATCCCTCTATCTATCTATCTCTCTATCTATCTATCCATCTATCTATCTATCTATCTATCTATCTATCTATCTGTCTTTTTATCAAATCTATCTGCAGTAATATAATAATAATAGAAATATGGTAAATATCTGGTAGGTAGAGTCTACAGTCTTAATTTATCCACTGTTTGAAATTTTCACTAGATGTCAGAAATGGCATACTCTTATCTCATTTGGTAGTTTGAGCATCAACAATGATGTAGAAATTTGTGTAAAATTAATTTTACTTTTTTAATATTTTTCACTACCTTTGACCCATTATTGTAGTCTTTTTTTTTTTTTTTTTTTTACTGCATTTGCTGTTGTGTGGAGAGCTGATGTAACTCGAAAAAAATTACCCTTATACTATGAGAAATTTACTCCCTTAAAAAGATCATTGGTTACTCCACTCTAGATCTATATGAGATTTCTCAACTGGATCCGGTATAGGCTTCTATTTCTAGACTAGATCTAGATTTCTAGACAAGATCTAAATTTATAATTATAGACTAGAAGTATATTTTAGATTAAATGTGCAGCATATTGAATATGTATGTAAGTTATTGTTAATTCATGTCTTTTTAAAAGGTTGAATTAAAACCAAGAATAGCACATTGCAGCTCTGAGTATGAGATATGTATAATTAAAAAATGCCATGAAAAATAAAACTGCTCATGTAAATTAATTATGTGAACTTCGAACTTTGTTTTTATCTCTGTTCCCTTGATAAATTTAGCAAAATACCTTCTGTTATAGTGGACTTCAACATGAGCTTTGGCAAAGACACGATGAAACAACAATCAGTTTTACCAGCACTACCACTGCCATCATCACTATAACTATAATTACAAGAACTTAAGGTATACACTATAACCATTATACCAAAACTACAACCTTCATCAACCATTACCAGAATTATCACCACCAAGACATGCAAACAATTTCAATTGAATGACAATAATAATGACTGCATAAGCTCATAAGGAATCTGTGGTCCATATAAATTGGTTTGAGGTCTAGCTTCTCTCCTGAAATTTCTGACATATATATATATATACATATATACATGTATATATAACACTATGTACACTATACTTTAAGTACTTTGGTGAGTTCATTCATGGATACTCATTAGGTTTTTTTACACATATTTCTCACCCACTCTGCAGGATGTAAATTGAGTATCATTTACGTCGTTTTGTAAATAGTCCTTGAAGATATTGTCAATGTGCATACTTTGATGGTGCATCTGTAAAATGGTTAATTGTTCACTTCCTGTTTGTTCATCAGTATATTTGAGTTTGAAATGAAAGCAGAGATGAGATCTCTTTTGACGGCTGCAGGGAGTGCTTCAATAAATGCAAGTCTATTGAAAAGAATTTGGTAAAAAGTCAGGAGGACATTCAAAGACTTTTGAATTGATTTACTTGTAAAAATGAAGTTTGAAAAAAGACCAACAATAGCGAAACAGTTCATGTGTATTATCACTGAATCTATTATATGTATTACAATAACATAACAGTACAGATGAGTGGAGACAATTTAGCAATTTTAATGTTGTACAGAGATGAGAATCAAAATCACATTGTGTAGTAGAGCATGCATATAAGAAATATACAAAAGTAAGATGAGAAAAAAAGTCCCTGTATTTTTCTCATCAATTTTTCTTCTTAGTTATGAAAATCTTACTTCATTAGTTGTTTTTTTTAGCTTCCGCAGTGCAAAACGTTTGAAAAATGAAGAAAGTTTGAAAGATGTATTCCACCTTCTCAATTGTCATAAGATTTTGATAACCAGAAAGCTAGATAAAGTTTTCGTCCTAATTTTTGTATCACTTGAAGTTGAAGATTGAATTCATCACAACAAAAATGTCTGATTGGATTTATTAGAATATAATTCAATAGGTTATTTGATGTATCACATTTAACACCAATACAAATGTAATTTGATTACTTTGAATCATATTACAGATTATTTCTACCTTGGTTTTTTTTTTTTCAACGTTAGATGTAAATTAATGTAATGTTGAATCACATAAGATTTTCAGAGGAAGTATAATAAATTATGGTCAAGTTTGGCTTTTGATTCTATTTTTTGGTAAGGTTTCATCATTGAAAAGGTATAAATATGTATACATGTAGTATATGCATCAAATCAAAGTTGAATTATACAATTATTGTAATTAGTGACAATAGTTGAAGATTTTGTCATAAGATGGAAATGTAAAATTTATGAATAATAAAATAATAAAAAGGAGGTGGGGGTGAGGAAGGGGTAGGGTAAAGGACGAAACACATTTAATTATTTTGTAAGACCCAAAAAGAAAACAGAAAAAATAGAAAGATGGCAAAAAGAGAATGACAATGTGTATGTCAATCAGAATGACTGAAAGTAAAAGTCAACATTATACATATTGTAGCCAAATTAACTCCAACGTTTTGTATTTGTAGGTGGGCCTTTGAAGGCCAGCCCATTGAGGAAAACTGTGTTTTATTTTCAAAATGTGCATTTTATTTGTAGAGAAGTAATAATGTCGTGCTGAATTGTTTCATTTGGTTTTAGACATCTAATCAGTCAATTGGAATCTTGGGCTTTCAATGCACTGTTGAATGAAGGCTTTTACTTTTAAGAAAGTCGTCCCTTGAGTGCCTTATACTTTGATTCAGGGATCCTTACAGAGAAAAATCACACCTGTTCAAATCAGATGGTCAGATGAGCCAACTGATGTCACTATGCTTAAAGAAGTGTAAACAGTTGTTCTTGATAAATTTTTCCACAATGAAAGCGCATATCTGATCTATTTTGGCAATGTGGAAAGGAAATCAAACAAGACAGCATCATATTTCATATCTACATTTTGAAAATGAAAACTTATTTTTCATTCTTTACTCTTTCCGGTTGATATTTGACCCCTCAAAGTGTCAAATCATTTGCTGCACCCTGGACTATCATTAAGATGATTAAGTCAAGGGCTACTACTAGTTATAAAGGATGAAGTCATATTCTTTCTTTCTTGCTTCATATTCTTTTTTTTGTTTAATCAGAAATGTCAATATAAAACGTTTATCAAATATAAAGGTGCTTTGTTACTTTTCATATTCAGATTGACATCAAGTACAAATCTGATCTTTACATAAGGAAATTAATATTTAAAAAATAGATTTTATTTGTTGATAATCTATGCAACATTTTCCAAGAATCCATTATTTGTATTATTATTTGTATAGCAGTAGTTGTAGTGATGGTGGTGGTATTTTTACATATTATGAGGGAAGAAGTTACTGTACCAGAAGAAAACACCCCTTTTTCATACTCAAAATGGATAATTAGTTTGGCCATACATGCAGCCCAATTAAAATACAAAAATGCAACACAATTTTTCTTGCACAAATGAGGCAATGATATACATATATATAATATGTTATAGTATTATTGGATGATTTCAATCATTAGACCAAAGCATGAATGAATGTGACAGAATTATGGTCCAGACAAATGTCTCGTATTTTATTCATGAAAGCAAGAAACAGGTCTGTTTATTTCCTTGGAACTTGAACAAAGCACATGGTATCAAACTCTGGAAAGCAATAAACACAGAATTGCCCATTAACAAACCATTCCAACACATTGTACTGTATGTACCAACAACCAACATCTGAAAATGTATGATTTTTTTCACAAAAGCAATGCGAGGTAGGTGAAGTGTAACAACAACTTTACATCATGAAAAGAACTTAATATGGAAAGAAAAATATTAATTAAACACTTTAAACAGATATTAAACTGTCCACATACATCCCCCTCCACCCCATTACTCATGAAGTATCAAATAAAAAATAAAAACCCAGAATAAAGAACACTTGTCTTTTCGATTTTTATATGAAATAAACCCATAAAACATGAGCACATTCTTCAGAAAATTTCCTGGGTTTTGAATTTTTGGTGGAAAGCATGAGAGAAAACATGAATATTTAATTAATTTGGTACATATACCAAGCTGGTACATCATTTTCATTCATTACAGGAGGAGTGTGTAACAAATAAATGCAATGAAGTGAAACATGAGTTTTGCTCCACTGCATTCTTGTATGTTTGTTTTTTTGTTTTTTTTTAAATTCCCAGTACATGTCTTGCTTTTTCCAAAAGTTATCATTAATCTGTAGAAATTTGAAGACTGTCACAACCCCAAAATGAACAAAAGTCACCCTTTACAGCTTTAACTTAAGCTCTAAATTTAAACCGCCTGTACAGCTGAATTTTTTTTCTTTTGAAGTATTAGTATTAGGTCACATGTTATCTATACTTATCCTTTTCAACCAAAGATTTATTTATCTACATCAAGCTCATAAATGTGCAATAATTGTATTATATTGCATCAGTATCACATGTCTCAGCATTTCAATAAATTATTCATGAATGAAAGAATTACATGTAAGTCATTGAAAATGATAAAATTATACATCATGTACATTAATTGTAATTGTATCATTATCATGTATACATGTACATGTCATTGTCATAGACAACACATCAACAGTAGACTTGACAGTACTATAAACTCAGCTCCTTACATTTCTTTTGCATTTTCAGCAGACTTTGTTTCTATTTTTAAAAATTATAAGAAATTTATTCATGCAGAGGGAGATGATTATTTCAGACTATAAATTTTGTGTCAATAAAACAGGGCAGTTAGCATGACTTTCCACAAGACAGGTTTACCTTACAATGTCCGCATCGTCATTAGCAATTATGTGACTCTATAATTCCTGAGGGCATTTATCCCTAAATGTTAATCTCTCCCCCC
>JBCJKE010165246.1:0-10435 GCA_039654525.1 Melibe bucephala
TTCTGTGAATAGCGCAACGTCATCAGCAAATCTTAGGTTAGTCATTTCTTCTCCTTCTATGAGTATGCCATTCTTTAGTTTGGCTCTTGAATATTTCTTCAACTGCCGCAATGAATAGCTTGGGGGTCTCACCTCTCTTTTTACTTGGATTTCATCCGATGTTTGTCCATCTAAATGTATTCTTGCAGTGGCATTTGTGTATGTTTTGTATGATTGTAATGTAGGTCTCATGGATATTGATGTTTCTCAGAGTTATAGTTGGAGTTATATTGATACTGGATACCGTTATATTTTCTTTTATAGAGTCAGTATAAAGCTTGCTGACCCTTTTTTCGTCAACAGGCACTTTCGTATCGGTAGAATCTCTACCTGATAAAAATTATATCAGGGTTAAATTAAAGAATTTCTCAACAATCCAAAGTCTCATTTATTCCAATTTTTAAAGTTTTCCTGTGGGATTAGATTAAGCAGGTTCAAGTGTGGTAATTATGAGAACGCTTGACAAAAACAACAACAAAACAACAAGACAAGTCATAAATAAACCTTTCATAAATAAAAATTAAAATAAGAAAACAAGTTATGGATATACTGAATGTTGTATGGTATGTATTTATACATTTTTAATAAAGACAAGTATAGTCCAGTGATAGGTCTAAAAAATAAGACCCTTAGGCTGGTACAGCCTATATCAGATCAGGGTGGATACCTTTTTACACTTCCTGTTGCATTTTCAATGTTCATGACTGAGACCGAGACAGATTATTTCCAATAATATTTGAAACCCAAAGTGTGGTATGAAAGCTGGCAGCAATTACAAAGCATTGATACATTATGCTACATTTAAAAAAAAAAAAACACCAACAAAAAAACAAAACAACAGGGAATGAAAGACCAGTCTGAGAAGGTGATGTAAAGTAAATGAAGCATGAAGCTAGGGAAAATGATCACTTAAAAATGTGCTACTTTGAAAGAGTTCAAAACTTTAAAATTTTCACTTGCAACTCAATAAAAAGCATTTCACCACCCTGAAAATAAATTTTACAGACCACTGTGACTTGCTATTAAAGATACAAAATAAGACCAATCTATAAGAATCAAGTCTATAAAGGGTCTTAATTCAATACAATTTGTACATGATATTCTTTCTCAAAGCTGATAAAACAACTTAAGTGATTGATAATAAAAACATAATAGAGCCCCCACCCCTTTACTTAAAATCAATGTAAATAAATAGCATTTTATTTTAATATGTTATTTATATGTTTTACAAGAAACACATGTGTATAAATATAATAACATAGAGTATAAATGGCAGCTATGGATGTCAAACTAAGATGTACTGAATCCAGTTATAAAATATATAAAACAATGTTAATGTTATAATTTCACAAACATTATCCCTTCATTTAAAAATGTGTTACATATAATCCTTCCTTGCATGTACTGGACCTATCAAGTGAGGGTTCAAGCAACACACATCCAAAATATCTAAGAAATAAATAACCAGAGAAGAACAAAGCAATGAGAGTGCCCCTCTCTGAATTCACACATTTTTAAAAAAAAAAAGAAACACTAGAAAACATATCTCCCAAACCCACCTTCATACGAACAGAAAGAGTATTTAAAAATTTAGTGATATAATTGCACAGTCTTCCCATCTTTCCTTAAAAAACACACAAAAAAAACAACAAAACCATAAAGAAAAAGCAAACAACAAAACACTACCAACCCCAAAACAAAACAAGCCATAATAAGCACAATATAAAAACGTTATGAACAACTATAGTTGTGAGTTTATCATAAACTGTACACACACTGAAAATGTGTGATGTCAAAGGGATAGAGGGTTAAGCTGCCAAGTATTCTTATTATTAGTCTCATAGCAGGTCTTGACAAGCCTGATAGTATTGTAGCATCATGAGTCAGAGGAGTTTTGATTTGGTTTTCTACTGACAATTCATTAGTGACAATGCACCATGCCTAATGATGGTTTGAGCAAGCTACATTTCACAATATCCATGAGAAGACATAGCTTGTTCTTGCATTGTGGTTTTCCAGTTTCATTATGTTTTCTTTTTTCATTTCTAAAAATCTAAATGTTTATTATAAACATATATGTAAAAGAAAAAAAACCCAAATCCCCTCTGGAACTGAAAGACAGATTGAATTAAATTGAATCTAAGAGTCAACTTTAAAGTTGTTGGTTCTTTTCTATGAAAGATTCCTGAAGAATCACTGGTGAACACAAGTGGATCAAAATAGATCTACAAAAATGTCACCTCTTAATGCCCACAACCATGTCCCTTAAAAATAAAGCAACAAAAACAAAATAATAACATAAACTTAACTTGGCAGCTCTTAGAGGAAAAAAAATTATCAATGCAATTGGACATGATCAATAACAAGGTATTCCAATTATGGAATTATTACATATATACTACTGAAAGCAGAGTTTGTTTAATTTTTGCAAAAACTACCAGGCATATAGATCTCCATATTTATGTACATAAATGTCTCTCTAAAAACAAGTCTGCTACTACATGTTTGGAAACAGCTCTCAGTGATGGCAAGTCAAACCCACTGCACCTTGCTATTTCGGCAGACAAAGTTAAAATTAAAAGAAGTGAGGTCATTATGGTCAAAACATGGAAATGCAGTAATCAAACAACTTAGCGCCTTTGCTCTCTGTACACAAGTGGTTATAATATTTCTTTGGCACTACCATTCCACAGCAACCTTTTATCGTCATCAAAATTCACATAGAGTAACGCAAGCTCCATCTGGCAAACCAACCATCATGAGTGTGTAAAAGGGATTTATAACCAGTATTGGTAATTCAAAAAAAAAAAAAAAAAGCCTGCAGTTCATCTTACACACCATGCACAAAGAGGGGCGGGGCTGAACTCAAAACAAATTTGACAGAAGAAAAAGCATAGGTAGGTGGATGGGACATGATAAGCACTTGTACATGAGTGAGAAAAATAACCATTCTTTCTTGAAAAGTTTCTAGACGTTCAAGCGAGTCAATGCGTGGTATTTTGCAAACATACATAAGTGCATTCCTCGCGGCAAGACTGAAAGAAGTGAAAAGCAATGGCGTTTTATGGAATGCACATAAGCTTTTTAAAGTGTTGAAATAAGGATAAACATTGTATATTCCCGTAAATTCTGTTCCTTTTTTTCTTTTTCTTCAAATACTTTTATACACTCAGAGATCATTTCAGCTCGTAGTTTAAGGGTTAACACAATAAATTTCAAATATTTAGTCAGTAAAACTCAAAGAAGCATTGAGAACATCATATTAAAACACATACTGTCGCCAGAAGTATTAAAACTATACTACATCATCTTTACTTAGAACAAATCCAGTTAAAGTGTTTTAGCAGTAAGAGCAACAATCAAAATCCAATGTTAAATTAATTGTTGACACTATAAATACCCTAATATAAAATGACCAATACCCCAAAAAATCCCATGAAAATTCTCTTGGAATAAAGCCATGGTTAAGTTCCAGAAAATCAGTTCGAATAAAACAACAGTCATTCTTCTTTGAAAGTTCAGGTCCCCAACCAGCAAACACACCGGTATTATAAAAAAAAAAAAAAAAAATTTAAAAAGAAAAGAAAAAAAAGCATACATGCAAATCAATCAATTCAGCCCAAACATCCCTTCCTGAACATCTGTCTCAGCTCTGTAAAAAAAAAATGTTCATCTGTCCCAAGCAGCTTTCTTCTCTGGGAGAGGTGAGTGACAAATGGCATGTCACATGCGATCCTCTGTAATGCTGGTTGTCATTGGCTGACTGCTACAGTTGCCAGGACTACACGACATCAGCTCTGTGAAGGCAAGGGAAAAGTAGAGTTAATGGATTTTGGAGCCATTAGATCTTTTTCAATGATGGCTCGAAAGATTTTTAAAATTCATATAATATTATGAGGAATGACGTGGCGTATATACATACAGTGCACTCGGATTAGATCAACAGTGCAGGGTTGGAAATTTAAAGAATTAAGGAACTGGCTAAAAGATGGTGGAGTGGTACAATGATTATAAGTTGATTTACAGTTTTGCTTTGCTTTTTAGTAGTAAAACATTTATAATGAGACCTAGAGTCTTACAAATAATGCAAGTGATTATATGACATGAAATTCACACTTGTGACATGTTATATTCCTCAGGCTCTAGATTTGGTGTTTCTCAATGTTGATCGTGATGACAATTCTGCTTTCAGATGTACACTTTTTTTCTATTGAATGGCTCGATTTTTGAGTATAATTGAGTTTAATTTCAGCAATCTTAAAACCTGAAGTAAATTTTGTTCTTTAATTTACACCAAAAATGCCTATGTTAAACTTGGGTTTTTTTTTGTTGCTGGTTTTGTGTGTGTGTGTGTGTTGTTTATTTGTTTGCTTGTTTGATTTCTTTTAAAATAAACAGTTGGAAACAATTACAAGGTACATGTACAAGTATGAAAATTGTCAAAGACTGGGCTTATTGGAGTGCACTGTGACTACAGGTATATCATATTAATTGTAAATACAGTCAATCGATTGGCCTTCTATCTAAAGCATAAAAAGCATGTATTTCTAATAAATACAAATTAAAGCTGATTAATTTTCAAAAAATGGATCTTATAATTACAATCAAACAAGTTTTTCCCTATATTTTAATTGTGTTGAATGCCAAGTTTGGTTATTTCATTTGTATGCAATTTATTTTCTTTAAATGCTTACAAGTGAACCAATAATATTAATGACTAATTTTGTTGTATCTCATTCATGGTAAGAATCTAACATCAAAGGTCAAAAGCATCAGGAATCAGTTTATCACACCATATGATAGATTTAAAATTAGCCAAATATATTTTCAAAAGCACCAATCCTCTATTTATTATCAAAAGCATCTGTTGACTAGTACTAATACTTTTACTGGATTCTCAGTATCTTACTTAGAGTTCTATTGTTCATGGATGTTCTTCTTGAAATGCCAGCAATTCTTTCATTTAATGCAATTATTATCACTTTGGATTTATATCATTCACATAAAAAGAATAATGTTAGATCCGGATGGGGCCTATAGGTCAAAAGAAGAGTTTGTTTAAAAAAAACCCAAAAAACAGTTTGAAACATTCAACTCTATAACTATTATTACTATCAATAAGAAACTGTTTCTCCTTTCTTATTTTAAAGACATATTATGACTTTGAAAAAATATTTTGTTTGATGGATAGATTATTGGTTTGGAGGATTAAGACCAATAATTGAAGAAGCAATCTAGCAGAAAATGAAATCTTACAAAACTAAACTAATAGACATAAAGAAATGCCCCATGTCTTGATTAAGCTACACTTAACTATGACTTGACCAAAAAAAAGACTAAGCAATGCATAATGTCTTGAAATGTAAAAAGATAAACATAAAAAAAAAAGCCTTAATATGGAATAAAATTTATTAAAAGAAAAAAAATGATGTAAAAGTCACAGACGTTTGCCAAGATTCCGGTTGCAATAACAAGTATGAGTAAATGTTAAATTCCACAAAAACAAGCATATAAATATGCATTATCCACAATAATGAACATTTTCAAATACTGATAAAAGGAACATTCTTCAGCCATACAGCTCATCTCCTATCATATTAAAAAGAAAAAAAAACCCAAACAAAAAAAAAACCAAAAAAAAAAACCCCAAAAAAAAAATCCAAAGGGGGAAAAAAAAACATGGGGAAAAAAACCCTTGGGTGAAGAAGCACTATTATAAGTTGAGTTACTGTTAGTGTCTATTATTAATATCAAGTAACAAGCAGACCAAACAAACACCAAACTAAAGGCAATATAGATCTATGTTAATTATAAGGTATACAATGTCATGGTACACAAGACGATAAGATGGTTGTGGAAGAGGTCAGACTAAAGAGATCAAAAGTGAATGTGATATATGTAGATAGGGGGGAAAAAAACCATCCCAAAACTCATAACACTGCCCCATGCATTCCAACACTAGAACTTGGTGCGTGGAATATGTATTTATACATATTTTTGTATATATACGTTATGCAAAATAATAATGTAAGTGCTGTAAGGAGCCGGAGGAGGGAAGCCTATTAACTGTATACATTGATGGACATCATACAAAGCTAGAAGACCAACAGATCTGAATGCAAGAACAAATTAAGGATTCATAGGCAATATAGCAACATCGTCGGGACATTTTGGAGGAACAAAGTCATGGCATGTGATATTTGGATCCATAGTTCATGTTAAAAAAAACACGGTCTCCTACAACATACACCTTGTTAAATGAATGAACAAATACAATACTTTTATATAGAATTTTTTTCTAACCATCATCAATCATAGCTCATTATGTTATATAGCATCCTAAAAAAATTTCTTTCGGAACAGTTCACAATATATTTGGTAATAACTTACAATACTTTAAATATACCACGTCAATGACATTTAACATTGGAAATTTTAAATGAGATAATATTTCTAGCTCTATTGACAAGTGGATTAAACTGCATTCAAAACACTAAATAACAGATAAAGGAAAAAAAGCCGCAAATAAAATGGTGAACCGGTACTTCTAAGAGTGCAAAGCAAATTAATAATTCATTTTTCTATTCTTCCTTTTAGTATTCTTGATCTCATTGAAGAAAAAATTATAAGGACTTGAAAAAAGATGATACATTTGTGATTTTGAGCTAGTCTTTACACTGGACGGAATTCCTTGTTAAGAGAAGACGTGGAGAGAAGCTCAAAATTCGGCACTTTCCCTTTTTCCTGGTTCGGCTGATACAGTTTCTCTTGTTACTTTTATAAACAACAGTATGACATAATTGACATCAGACAATGTTTCTTCCTACAGTCAATTAAAAACAACAGTAAAATGTGAATCATAAAGCATGATGCCTGCTTCTGCAAGTGCTGCATGCAATTATCAAACATCAAGCGGTGACACAGTTCAGTATTGAGTGGAAAAATCCTCACACAGGATGTCTGTATTTGTGCGCTTGAACATTGTGCTACTTGTTGGGATTTCTCCTTCGCTTTATTCTCCTCTACAGTGCATAGTCAGAGGCATATTGGATATTATACGCTTTAGGTAGGGAAAGAATGATAGTTAACTCCAACCTCGTGGGCTGCCGTCGAGTATTTTTGCTTTGGAGCTGGACTGAGATTATGAGTGGTGTAAAGTTGGGAATTCTGTATATATGAACATCAATGGACAAACAACCTAAAAATAACAGTCGGGTGGGGTGGGGGTGAGGGTGGGGACTGTAAGTCAATCCCGAATTGCATTTAGGATTTTCCTTCTACTTCTTTAGCATTACTGGTATTATAATATGTATTAAATTCCACCCGTTGCTGAGATCCCTAGCCTTGTGCTTGTAAACAACTACAATTTGAAAGCATGGCCGGCTCAAAACTATCACAGTAAATTGCTGTACATACACTTTACTTTGCTAGTGCTAGGCACACACTATGACTCAAGGATGATGTAATAATATATATAAGCAAAAAGTAAACTACAATTTAGCACATATTCGTCGAACACACGTTCGTTGAATCCACGGTTTCCTCCAACAAAGTGAATAGTCTTGAATATTTTCCTTTATTTTCATTACATTTTATTTTATGCATTCATCGAACCTGTTCCCAGATACCTCAAACTTTCTGCCTATTGAAGTGTAAGCAATTTTCATCTGTGTCTTAGTAGCCTGAAAAGCCCACGAACCTGTGACTAAAATTAACCCACATCATGCTGACATTTTATGTAGCTCGGTATCGTGAAAAGGCCACTAGACGACAGTAGTAATACATTGTACTACACTACATCTACTAGTAGCATCCGAACACGCCCCTGGTCTATCATCGACTATTCATGCCTTGAAATTGTCGTCACACTGGTGGTATTAATTAAAAATATAGCCTACGCTAGGCAGATATAATATAGGACTATGCCTATGATAGAACTAGTATATTACAAGAATGTAGGGCTAGTCATAGCTAGCCCATTAATATTAGACAGATCTACTGTTCATGCTTCAAATTTTGAATCCTCAATCCCTAATACCAGGAAAAATGAATTGTCTACCCCCCCCCAACAACAACAAAAACTCTTGATGAAGTAGAGGGACAGACAACAAGGGACATAACTACAATATTAAATTACCCTTCTATACTATAAATTTCCCTTATCGCCAAGTGCTTTCATGTATTGCTCTTATAACCGACTCCTCGAGCTACTTCTATTGCCACAACAAGTTCGACGAATACGTGCTGCACTGTAGTTTAATAATGAGCAAGTTATATTTTGGAGCTACCACATGTAGATGCACACAATGCTGAAATGTTTAAAATACAATGATTTAGTAATAATGTTTCAAACACACACATAACAGATTCAAATACAATGAAAACAAAACAAAAATCTGTCCAAAGCAAGTAGATATACTAGCAAAATAACAAAGAGAAGAAAAAGAAAAAGAAAAGAAAATAGAACGAAAAAAACTAAAAAAATGTTTTGGCGAGATGGCTAGCATGGTATGAAGAAAGGCACACTGACACGGACACCGACTTCAAGAAAAACTGGGCAGAAAGAAGAGCACATTGATCAACCAAACGCAAACACTGTTCTATGCCTCCATGCAGGTAAGGGTCTTGCCCACGTGTAGCAAAGAAAACAGAAAAGTGTAGGGGAGAAGACTCAACCTGCAGGAAGACAGAGCTTTCCCTTACTGTTTATGCCCTGGACCAGGTGACGGGATGCATGGAGGAAGAGAAGAAGAAAAGAAAAACAAAGGGTATAGGGTAAACAATAAATGTCAACATGATTTCCCTCAGTACATTATGACCATCCCGCAAAGGGAAAAAAAGAGTTGTGAGTCTTTGAGTGTGATTGATCTCAATCTCAAGCAAGACATCGTAGTGGTAGTATATAGCATATGGCTACACCTCCACATTAACAAATCACAGGCTGATGTGGACTAAGAAATATTCCTTGGCCTACCGTGACAACAATTTCCTTTTCACAATACATGTAACATCAGGACCCGATCAAAGTATTCTTGGAATGCAATTAATTAGTGTTGATATTTTTTCTTATTCACGAATCTCCATACCACAGGGTGGATTTACAAATACTTATCTAGTAAATATAGTACAGTTCTGATCAGTATTTTTTTCTACTAAAGACAGACAGAGAGAGAAAGAAGGAAAAAAAGACATAGAGAAAATAACAGACAAAGACAAATTGAAAGGGTGGAAGGAAAGCGAAAGAAAGACAAAGAGAAAAACAATGGAAGACAGAAAGAAAACCAATTCAAACACAAGAAACACACAAAGAAATCAAACATTAGAACATAAATTTCAAAAAGAAATCCATCATGGCGCACACAAGCAAGTTTAAAATACACCATTTTCTTCCTCACAGGAGGGGGAAGAAGAAAAAAAAGAAAAAGAAAAAGAAAGAAACAAACCCAACCTCATACACACTCACACATACACACACAGAAGCATGCAAACCAACTCATGAACTTTCTCCATTAAATTGGAAGATACCAAGAAAATTCAGAAGAAAAACTGCAGTCCAAATTACAGGGGGGAAAACCTAAAGGGTTATCTGTCCATTCATCAGCTTAAAAAAAAAAAAAAATCTACAAAATAACAAATCCCAAAATTGCTGTAGAGAAAGAGCGGTGCCTTGGGGTGACAGGACTGGGAGTCTTAGTTGTGAAATGTGATTAAATAACCAGCAATTTTATTTCTTTAGGATCAGGGCAGAAGTGTATAAGAACAGCTTCGATAGGGCAAACGGCAATGGATATTAAAGAACAAACAAAAACGGATGACTTGGAATCATAGCTGTGCAAAATGGAAGTGATGAGAGTGGAACGGGTAGCAATTGGGAAAAGGGGGATGAAAGGGGGAAGATGGGGAGTGTCACGCACAGAATGCTAAGGGTAGTGGAAAGTCAACCAGCATGATGATTAAAAAAAACAAATTATAAAAAATCGGCAGATGAGGATACTGTTTCCTAGTGCCAGAGGAAATTTAAACACATTGATACTGATATCACTAAAAACATTACTGGTGAATGGCTTATCTTCAATACATTCAAAAATGAATTGAAACCATATAATTTTTTGCAATAAATAATTTTCACTAGTCTAGGTCTAGGACAAGACTGAATAATGTATTGAAAAAGAAAAGAAAGAAAGAAAGAAAAAGAAAAAGAAAAGAAAGAAAGAAAGAAAAAGAAAGAAAGAAAGAAAGAAGGGAGTAATGTGTGATGTGGAAAAGTTACCTATGAAAAATGAATCTGTAGATATGTCCATGAAGAGCAATGTATAGAACAGAATACTTCAGTTTTGTGATACATAGTTGTTTTCAAGATAAACTTTGTATTATATATATATATATGTACACACAC
>JBCJKE010165357.1:0-13063 GCA_039654525.1 Melibe bucephala
TCTCTCTCTCTCTCTCTCTCTCTCTCTCTCTCTCTCTCTCTCTCTCTCTCTCTCTCTCTCTCACTCTCATTCTCTCTGACCTCAGTATACGACACATTGATGTATATAATCACAATTACATAATAGTGTGACAAAATAAAAATGCCCCACCACTGTACCCCTGATCAAACAAAATCAACAAAAACGTGTTTTACATTTAATTTTGGTTGGGTTAAAGAAATAAAAAAAACTTCTTTGTATCTCATCTTTCTCATATAGGTTGGAACTCTGCGCTATATGGCTCCTGAGGTATTTGACGGAGCTGTCAATCTGCGTGACTGCGAGGCCTCCCTGAAGCAGATAGATATGTATTCTTTGGGTCTAGTCTTGTGGGAACTGGCAACACGCTGTGTTGATCTCTACCAAGGTTAGTCTCTGCCTGTTGCAGTGGGACTCCCAAGTTCTATCATTTTGCCCCATTGTTATCCATCATCTTTGAATCTTAAATCCATTAAAAACCTTCACACACACACACACACACACACGCACACACCCCCGCGCCTCCGCTGTACTATCCATTACCCATCCCAATGCCCAATAGCACCTTCACATACACTGCTTCTTGTTTTTATTCCCATCTTATCTCATTACACACTCTGAGCCTCTGAGCACATGGTGAAATCTTCTATCGCTATATTTTTATTTTTATATTTTTATTTATATCGTTTTGTTTTTTGCCTTTATTCTCTTGGTTTTTTGTGGGTCTATTTTTTAAAGGAGTATTCTGTTTTGGTTTGTTTGTGTTTTTAATCAGATGGTGGTTCATAGTAATGCTAAGTACTTCATGGGGCTTCCTTTTCTTGTCTTCCCATTTTCTTTTTTTTTTCTTTTTTTTTCTTTAAATACTTACTATGATGGTTTGCATGCCTGATAGAATGTCTAAGGAATTTTTTTTTTAAAAGATGTTTGTTGCAACTACTGTAGATTTATGCATGTAATGAATAGTCCCAGTTGTTTTGTTTGTTTGTTTGTTTGTTTGTTTGTTTTCCTTGGAAGATGTTGATTTGTACTTGAAATTGTTTTAAAGACAAATCAAGAGTCTATTGTTTTTATTTTGTCATACTTTTCAGTCTTATTAAGCTTTCAAACTTGGACAACTGACCGATAGATTTGAAAAGTCAATGCCTAAAATCTGTGTCTGTCTCCACACTCTCCTTTTGCCGCAGGTGCCCCCTTGCCAGATTACCAGCTGCCCTTTCATGCCGAGGCGGGGCCACACCCAACTTTTGATGAGATGCAAGACTTGGTCGTCAAGTACAAGACGAGGCCAAAATTTCCTGATGTGTGGAAAGACTACAACCCAGTCAGTGAAGTTATTTTTTTCTTTCCTTATTCTTTTAACAATTCTGCTGTCTAATAACTTACAAGCTCTTGAGAGATAGCTGCATTATCAAAAGAAAAAGAGTTAAAATTACCTTCTCCTAAACAGACCATTTTAAAAACTCAACTTTTGTACGAAGTGCAGTAGTAAAACTTTGATGAAGAAATGAATGAACAAAAGACAGAAACTAGCAGCTCCTATGATGTTTCCATATTTACATGCCATTTACCTCATTGTTATTTACCTCATTGCCATTTACCTCATTGCCATTTACCTCATTGTTATTTACCTCATTGTTATTTACCTCATTGTTATTTACCTCATTGTTATTTACCTCATTGTTATTTACCTCATTGCCATTTACCTCATTGCCATTTACCTCATTGTTATTTACCTCATTGCCATTTACCTCATTGCCATTTACCTCATTGCCATTTACCTCATTGCAAAATTCAAACTATGGGCATCAATATGAAACACTAGTACAGCATAAACCCTCTAAACTGAAGATAAACTTGTTTGAAATAAATTTGTACTTAAAAATGAAGACATATTGTGTCCCAATTTTATTTTATTTTGTGTCCATTGAAAAACTTGGGATGAACTAAATCATGTACAGACTGAAAGATCTAATTGATTGACTAATTAATCACTAAATTAATGTATGTTGGAAATGCACATATAATTGTATCCGATTGTGTTATTTGTTTAATATTGTAGGTGTGTATTTCAAAACTCTCTTCATGCAGTTCCTTGTAAAGCAACAATTCTGTACATGTTTTTTATCAGTTTTTAAAGGGTTTTATTGTCCGCCCTTATGAAGTAGAAGTAGAAGTTAATTTCTGCTTTCCTTTATTTCCTCATGTGCCACAGGCTGTCCGTTCCCTGAAAGAGACAATAGAAGATTGCTGGGATTCAGACTCAGAAGCCCGTCTTACGGCTTTGTGCGTGCAAGAACGAATTTCAGACATTGCCATCTTGTGGACCCATGGAGCAAGGCAAAGAGGGGTCACGCCAACCCTCAACGCCACCATGAACCTTCCAGAGGGAAGTCAAACAAGCCCTGGTGCCTTTGTCTCCAACGGTGTGGCTTATCTGCCGCAGTTTGTAGATCAACCAATTGAAAACTTTGATGGCATTGGGGATGTTGAGGAAAACCGAAGAAGAGTGTTGGATTTGAATTCCCCTTTCATTGCAAACGCCAGAGCTTTTGGTCAATCAGAGTTGACAATAGAGAGGGACAGTGCCATGGAAACTGGCGCCAACAGTTCTCTTATCCCCAGTGTTAGTACCAAAAGAATCAAATCATGGTTGCAGGATCAGAGCGTTTCAGAATCCACAATGGATACTTTGCTTCCCACGACACCTTCAGCCGACGATGCCGACCTGCGCATCCCTCCATTGGAGCCATTTGAATCCCACGCCCCTTCCACTGGCACTCATCAAGGGGTCAAGGCCAACAATATCTTGATGGGTCACGGTAGGGCTGTCATTTCCCACCCCAACCAAGGACACAATCCAACAGTAGAGCGTAACACACATAAGCACAGTGATGAGGAGCTGACCGTTTCAGGGAACCAGCTCATTGCTCCTCGGGGTACACTGGCAATTGCTAACAAAGCAGTCCCAGGACAAGTTGACATACAAAGAAACTCTTTCGGAGCTCTGAGTGCTCCAACAAATCAGGCAGGAAGCTACGATGGTGTGGAGGGAGGAGCTGGCGATTCAACATCCCTCGTACAACATGACTCCCTTGGCCATCAACACCATCGCAATGCCCCCATCCCTTTTGTCCAAAACCAAGTTCATTCTGAGATGAATACAGTCACCATGAACGGGAATCAGTCGTCGCGTTTAAAAATGGCCAACGTCAACGGGCATGCTGGTAGATATGTCCATCCTCCAAACAACAACAGCAACACGCTTGAGAATGTAAACACTGTTAATTCTCTCCGACAAGATGGCGGCAGTAAGTCACTTAAACAGAAATTGAGTCAGTTTATTAGACCCAAGAACTTAGGTTTGAAATTTGCTCACATCGTTTTCGGATCAAAAATGTCCAGAAACCACTCAAACTACTCACCAGCCCCTCTGCAGGACCTGGAGGCTGGTGCTAATGGCAACTCCCCAACATCTTCATGGCAAGGAGAGGTTTTGTCTCCTCATGAAACCTCCAACCACTATGTCAACCGGGGTCTTGAGTCTAGTCCAACCGGCCGAGGTGAGGGCAATCTTTCACTTTTTGAACAACCAAATGCTGCAATGGAAGTCAAATTAGTCAACGGAATCACTGTCACCAATGTTCTGCCTTCTTCACAACAAGAAGGTAGCACTCTTCACAACCCAAATGGCTTTGGTTTTCACTCCCCAAACACACGTCTTTCATCCACGAATGTCATGAGGATAGGAATTTTAGCTCAATCCGATCCTTGTCACAACCCGACCCCATCTCTTTTTTCCAACTTGGTACAAACCAGTGAGAGTGGTGAGAAAGGGAGGAGAAACTCGGGTGATGTGGAGCTCATGTCCATGGGTGATATGCAGGACTCCATCGTATCATCTGCCGCTACCAGTAAGGACACAGACTCCACGTCTGTTGAATTAGAGGATTCAAACAGGCCATCCAATATGTCTTCAGCAGTCAAACACATCTACCAGCCAGACAGCACCGTGACCCCAGAATTTTCACTCTCGATTTCAAATACGTTGAAGGGAAATGTGGACAGTGACTCAAAGGGGCCAGAGAACTTTCCGCCTGATAACTTTGAGTTGTACAATTGCAATGAGGACAAAGTGGTAGACGTGGCGTTAAATTCTAGTCTTAATTATTCTTGTCCGCCCCTGTCAGGTCAGCAGTCATTCATTGCCAACAAACCACATCCTTGCCCATCGACCAATGATCCAATGCATAATTACCCTCCCAACGTCTTACACCTCTCAAGTAAGCCTGCATCAAAACGAGGCTCTGTGCAGACTTTTGAAGAAATAAACGATACTGATGATGTCAACAGCCACGTCGATCAAACCTGTCCTCTGCTGAAAGACAACACAAATAATCATTCAGGGTATCAAGCGCTGGATCAGTGTCAAAGCGCAGAAGACAAGGAGGATAAAAGTGTCCATCCATTATCTCAGCAAAGCCGACCCCAGTCCCTTAGATTGAAAGGTCACAGCTACACAAGACATTCAAAGTTGGACAGGGGAAAAGCTTATTCTACCGGTGCAGTGCCAACCACTTCAGATACCAACAGTTCTGAGGCAGAGCTTGACTCATATGTAAAGGCAGAGGGAAATGGGCCCATAAAAGCTGTTCCAAATAAGTGTGTGGACAAACAATCGTACTTGTTTGAAAATCCGAGTGAGCTGGCTGGTCAGGAAATTATCAGAAAGTCACCCATAGATATGAGCAGCGAGAAAAGAGGTAAACATCGATCCAAAATGCCAAAGAGCCAGAAGCTCAAGTCAAATAATTCTACTGCCAGCAAAGACAATCAGGAAAACAATTCTCGAGAAAAAATTCGCAGGCGAATTAAGACTCCGATATCTTTCAAAAACGCCCGTTTGTCTTTGTATGACGACAGATTAATGAGTCAAAGCTTGAATGATCAAAATTTCCAGGTTATTTCATTGGATAATGATGATATCTTGATGACTCAAAGCTTCCACCCAAGTTGCATGTTAAAGAAGGGACATAACCAGGATAATGAAGAGCTCAAGAGGAACGCAGATTGTGGCAAATATTCACAGCAGCTTTCTCAACTAGCCAGTGGGGATGACAGTTTGGTTGCATGCCCAGTCGATGTGAGTGCAGCAAACGGATGTGTTAAAGAAGGGAGCTTCCCAAAATCCTTCAAATTGGTGCGAAGCACTTCCAACTTAGTGATCTGAATCTGTTTTTACTACTACTACTGCTAGCCTTGTGGGATGTTGTTGGTACACCGGTCTGATTCTGTCCCTTTGTATGAAGTGATGATCATTCATGAAACATATATGTTGTTGAGCTAAACGTCTTATTGTTTTTAGTTTGTTTTTGTTTTGTTTTTTTGTTGTTTTTTTTTACAGGGGCGGGGTAATGTTGGGTTGGGGGGTTTTTGACATGCTTAAGCAACTGGACTTAGTCCTTCTGATTTGCAAAAGGGACGGCCTTATTGTCTTAAAGTGAAAGTGATTTTATACTTCATGTTGATCCTTGGTGAATGTCGAGTTATTTTATCTCCATTGTAGTTAGAAGAGTAATTTATGTCCATCCGATCACTTGCCAACCTACTGTCTACCTGATCACTACCACGAAAATGGAAAATATTGCTTACCGCTGTCTTTGTAAAGAATCCTTAGTGAGGCTGGCATACATCATTAGGTAAACGTCTGTGGTAGTCCATGTCACATCAAAATGATCGCTGGCACCCCATTTTTGTTTGTTTATCAGCTGCTCTTGGAGTGCTATATATTCATTTTTAGAGAAACCAGATGAAGAAACATAGCTCCCAGATTAAAAAGATTAGCACACAATTTTATTTAGCATGATATTCCAAAGGTAAAATAAAACATTAAGATCCATTGTAGACCATGTGTGAATGATCAGATTGCAGCCAATCTAAGCAGGGTGACTGAAAAGGGGGAGATCGGATTGGCGTAATAAAGTTTGTTTATTTTATATTCATCCGATCACCAGCATGATCTCATGTTGTCTAGAATCTAGATTTAGCCATCTTTATCTCTAATGTGTATAAAACACCTCAAAGAACACTTTCGAATAGGTCTATCAATCTAGTATAGATTTGGTTTAGATCCAAAAATCTAGATCTATATATTCGAGATCTGATTGTTTTCCCCCCAGATCTCTTACTCTTCTATTTGTCATAGATAAAATAATTTAAAACATTGTTTGATCTATTTTTTATATCACTTATCATTTGCTAGATTGATATTATATCACTTATTCAATTTGAATGAATGAATGAATGAATGAATGAATGAATGAAAGAATGGATGGATGAAAGAACGGATGGATGAACAAACTTCATTGCCATTTTTGTATGTAGATAATATAGATCTGAATATTTTATATAATTATGCTTGTGATGTGGGGGTAGGGAGAAGTTTGCTTTGCCTCAAATTATAATAACTCTGCTTGCCCTTTGCTTCTTTGGGGAAAGTACATAAAACCAGTAGGCCTTGTCTTTGATTGACTTAACATTAATCACATAAAAACTTTAACTTTAATTAATGAAGCATTGTTGGACTATTGATTGGACAGCTGTAAAAGTAATCGGTCAGACATCATTTCCATTTCAAGTTGATCCAATTAAGGTAACTCACATGACGTAGATAGCTATAATGAAGCAAATCTTAAAACGAGGTTGATAGTGGGATGATGCCCCCTTACGTATGAACCAATGATTGGGCTTCTTAGTAAAGAGCATCTGGGGACTTCCTATGAGATTGGGTTGGCTGAGAAGCTCTTAGAAACCATGACAAAGGTGTTAAAGTGCATTGATGGCAAAAAGTGTGGGACAGACGTAAGTTACTCTATTCAAATGTCAGGTTTCACCTCTCTGTTGACTCTCAGCTGCAACCTTTTCTGTTGTCATTTTGAAATCATGTCACAATGCCTACTATGGTTGTATGAGTATGTATATCTGCACCCCCCCCCTCTCTCTCTCTCTCTCCCTCTCTCTCTTTCCCTTCTCTCTTTCTTTCCTCTTTCTCTCTCCCCTCTCTTTCTTTCTCTCTCCAGTCCCTCTCTCCTTGCCTCTCCCTCTCTCTCACTCTTTCTCTCTCACACACATACACTCTTTTTTCTCTTACCCCACTCTCTCTCTCTCTCTCTTCCCTTTCTATCTCCCTCCCCCCACCCCCTCTTTCTGTCTCTGTCTCTCTCTTCCTCTCCTTCAAAGCCCCCCCCCCTCTCTATCTGGGATGGGGGGGGGGGGTGTGCATGTGTGTTTGTGTGTGTGTTTGTGAGGGGGGGGGGGTGTATGGAGTTTTTTATTTGTTTTATTTGCTTTGTTGTTCTAATTATTAGCTTCCCAACTTGTGTCCACGTCAGAGGTGCCAACTCATGTTACCCTGTTGCCAGTTTTGTTAAATGACGATAAAACCATTTTAGCCCTGACCACCTACCTTTCTGTTCACCAAGGCCTTCCAACACTCGTCATATCGTTTTATCAACTTTACTTAATTTGCTTGGTTCATTCCTCTCACTGCTGGCGCTTGTCCTTTTGAAGCAGTAAGTGCCAACTGCTGGTATGTGGCTGTATTTAAAGGGAGGCCACAGCCACGCAATGGCCATTTTATGAATTTTGCAGGGAACAGCTCTCTTCATAATTATGCTTTTGCTTACACTTTTGCTATCAAGAGAAGAGGTTCCCATCATATACCAGTCTGTATACCTTGAGATAAATGTTTGCTATCAGTAATGTCATCTACAGGACTGTCATAGTCATGAGGTATGACAAGATAGAATCTTGTTTTCTTCATTGTATGTGGCCCTTGGAAGGAGTGCATGCTTAGGTGTATTATATAACACATACTACAGCAACAAAGTAAGAAGAATCGCCTGGACTCTGGGGTCTCATAACTTCAAATAAAAATCTTGAAATGTAGTCTGATTTATTCTGACATCTTTGTTATGCCATGAATATCTTCTGAAAATTGGGAATTCATGATCAATGTCTAAATCTGTACGTTTAAGTGATGCTTAGTTGTAATTTATGCCAAGTAGGGCATGTACCTATGTCATCAATGTAGCACATGTTTTCTTTGGTTGATATTACATGTATTCATGTATTATAATCCTACACAACTTCTTTTTTCTTGTCAAGCAAATGAACAGTTTATCTTTGTGTTGAGGTGAGTTGGATGAACACTTGAATATCATAAATCAGTAATTTTAATCACAATCAATCACAAGTTTCTATGTTGGGTTATGAGATCTTTGCAAAACCAACTATTCAAAACGTGGCCCTGTTATCTTCTAGCTGTGATAAACTTCCAGTCAGGCTTGATGAATGATAAGATGAAACAGTGTTGGGAATAGAGTATGCTTCTTTGAGATCAATTCCAAAAACATTTTTGAAAGTTTATTGTTTGAGGAAAAGCACAGTTACCTCGTTAGTGTGTTTTTGTTCTCCACTTTGCTTAGCTTAGTGCATCAAGCATGTTCATACTTTCAAAACTCTATGCTCATATTGACCCATAACATGTTTTTTGCCAATATAAACATACTCAAAATATGTGCACAAGAAAATCAATTAGTTCCATTTTTAGACGTTTTTTATTTCATAATTCACTGTTGAACAGCTAAAAATCTTCACAACATTCTCATGCAGTTGAAAGTTAGTTTTTCTTAGAATGAGGATAAGCTGTGGTTCCTTGTACGGCCTGACGACCGTATCCTTAGGAAGCATTTTGATTAATTTATGAAGCCTAAAAATCCATTTTAAACACTGAAGGCTTCATTGCATTGTAATTATTGTCAAAATTTCTCTAAAAATTTCAGCCGCATGAGAAAATTTCATTTCAAATGCCTGGAGTTTTATTGCCATCATGGTGTATGGTTATGGGGAACTTTATATTTCAAAGGAATCACTATGATACACTTAAATGAGGCATTCAAATACCTTATATTGACATTTTAATATGATCAATATCATTTACTTTCTAATTGAAACAATATCCAATCTTCTTGTGAAGTAAATCACAAAGTGTGTGTCATTTCAAGAACAGCGTCTTACAAGGGTTTGTTTTTATTTCCAGGACAACCATTTAGTCTATCACTTAATGATTTTATCAAATAAACCAATTTGATTATGTATGTTAAAGCTTGTGAGCTTTTCTTACTAACAGCAAATATTTTATAGAATAAATTTTAATGCTTATTATAGAACAATGAACACATAAGTCATATCACTTTTTTTTTTACTTTCAACCAAAATGCACAATCAAGTCATACTCTATTTCACCCTATTGAAAGGTATAATTTTGTTTTAGTGTGAATGAAATTCATCTTTGGGAAAGAAAGCACTAAATTGATTTATTAATTCCATCTGAACTTAAAGCATCTTAAACTTTAAATTAATCTTCTACTTTAATATGTGTATGACAATCTTGCTTTCACAATGCAGAATTCAAATGGTTCTTTTTTACAATATAAATGCATACTCCATGTATATCATTTTGTTGACAGGCACACTTGAACAAATTATGTAAAAAGGGAAAATGAAGGTTTTAGTTTCAGGTTTTTTCTTTCACATTGGCACCTTAATTGACAGACAAAATGAGAAATAAAGTATTTGTCACAGGTAGGACAATGATGGAAAAAAGAAAACATGAGCAGTGTGTGAGGCCTATTCATGAGTGCCTTTTCACTTATCTTAATTTTACTGTCCATGTTGTTGCCAGAGAGTTAAAGACAATATTCTTTTTTCATGATTTTAATATCATTTAGGTTTCTTTCAATTTTTACTTTCTTAATATGAATTATGATCACTTGGCATGTTCCTTAAATGGTTTATAGGATGAAGAGTTAAGTTAATTGGATTGTATTTCCTGCTTTAAAGAGAAATGATTCTCATTGTTTGTTGATTGGAATAATTTCTAAAGGGAAGTGGGTAATTAATAAAATAAAGTGTAACAAATTGTAGATTTATAGGGACAGTTATCTCCTGACTCCTAACGTTCAGTTGATAAAAAATCTGACCAGTCTGATCTGTTCAGTTTTAGTCAGTACGTTGGCCAGATGGCCTAGTGATTAAGGTCCTGGGTTCGTGCCCCGCTTCGCCATCTAGTTTTTCCATGGGCACGAAAATTCACCCCAATTGCCTATCTTAGCTGCGCTGCACTGCAGCTGACAATAGAAACTAAAGACAATTCGCCCCCAGAGATAATAAAGGGCCTTTTTAAAGGTAGGAAAGAAAAAGACGGATATACTTTATGTTTCAAAGACTGGATAATTGTGCTGACTGTCATATATAGCAAGTGGACTATGGTCAATTTCAAGCTTCATTGTTTTGAATTATGGTCCAGAGTTAGCCGCTCAGCTTGCTGACCATGGGTTTCCAGCTTTGGATTTTGTCAAGTGCAATAATAAAAGAAAAGTCATATCCTCATGTTGTTATATGCTCATCCCCTCTCAGGGGTAAAACGAGCACCAGGGGAATAGGCTGTAGAAGATCTTGTCAGTGAAGTGTCTGATAGGTGGCTGCTGTCCTGCATGCTCCACAATAGTTGAGGCTGTGTGTGGGTGGGAAACATTTTTATGGGAACCTTTTAAAAGGGCATAGAGCTTGATTGGATTTATAAAGAAGTTTTCCCTTTTAAGATCTTTTTCATCAGTATGATTAAAAACTATGGAGAAGTCATGTCATGAAATCTTTGTCTTTACTTTGAAAGTGAAAATGTGTTGAGAAGTGCTATACACTTTCTTGTGCGATATTATTAATTTTGTGTTTATGTATTTTTGAAAGATTGAAATCATGCCATCAGCATCAAAACCATTTATGTGTGTGTAAGAAATGAACCTATATGTATGCATTCTGTATGGTTACCAACCAAACCTCACTGTTATATTGTAAAGAGTCATTTTATGAATTATTGTTCTTGACCATAATACACTGTACATGTGTACTGTTGATTGTAAAATAATATAAATAAATACAAGGCAAATACATCTTCTATGTTCATCATGGCTATAATATTAATAAACTCATTCCATCCATGTACATTTTACCATTGAGTTCCTCCATCATTTGTTTCTTAAAAAGATTTTAAGATTTTGTCTTAGTGGAATTCATTACAGATTCAGGGTCCACAACAGTGTCGAGATAAGCCACTGGCCTCACACTCACAATTCAAAGATCCTTAGTTCAAATCTTGGCCATAGAGAGCATTTTGTTTCTGAAGATCTGATTTTCACTTTAGATCTTATCCGCCAAGCCAACCTCATCCAAGGTAGGAAGGACCAAACCCTTGTCTTATCTTCAATATATGATAATACTGGAATATTTTGTGGGCTGACCAGGTAAAACCGAGATTTACCCAAATAATGGGTGGGACTAAGTTTGGTGACATTGATAGCCTTAGCTGTAGTCTTCATAATAGCTGACAAACTCACTTAGCTGAGTACTCTTATCAATGCCCCAAAAAGTAACTTACTTATAATTATTTAGATGCCTTGACCATTGTGTAAAATAAAAACAAATACAAAACAAAGCCAAGCATAGAGATCTGCCCAACCTGAGTTGCCATTAAGATAGCTCACACCTGTTCGTGAATCATAGCATCTTTACCCATCATATTCATAAAGGGCTGGCCTAATTTTGGATCTTCTTACACTACTTACAGACAATACTAGATGTACATGTTGCTGACTTAACATTTCTAGTTTATTTCCCTTTTCAATGATTTGTCTGGACATTGTTTAACAGTATTTCAGGATGAATCTGATTTGACTCATCGGTGTTGATGTTCAAGTTAGTTGTGTTGCTAATACATAGAAATTAGAGATCTCAAAAAGGAACATTAGAATAATACATCTTTTCTATGAATTTGAAATGTGTGTGTGTTCAAGTCAAGATATTATGTGCTGCGCTGTCTATCCAAAAAACTCCTCCACCTTCCTCCAAAACACTGCTCAACACTTTTTGTTCCTCACATTATCCTTTCCTATTCACACTAAAGTAGTGCCTCAGTGACTGTGTTTCATTTCCATATTATGATGAAGGAAAAAAGCAAAACATACGCACTGTGAGCCAATATACCTATTCATACAAAATAAAAGGGGTGACTTCTTGTTTCCCATTTTTCATTGGCTAGTGAACTCGGTCACAAAGCCCAATCTGTTACACATGAATAACGTAGAAAATGAGATACAAGACATGAAATCAAAGAATTACAACGAAGTTTACATAAAATTTTTAGCTTTATAACCTGGAAATAATTGAGGCCGATTATGAGTGCATTTGAGCTCAAAGCCCACCATCCAAAAAAAATATTGTTTGACTTTCATCTTGATCTGTGGACATCAACTTGCTGTATGGGGTGACTCAGTTTGTACGAATTGGGATGTTTGCTGTATCAGTATCAGAAAAAAAAAACCTTTGTTGCTATATTAAAAAGCAATACAAAATTTTGTAATACATTTAATAGTTCTTAATGATTTTTCTAGGAATACATGTGTACTGAAAATTTCAAAGAAAGTTTCCATTGTATATTTAAGAGAATCCCCAAAACTGTGCGATACCAACTGCCCCAAACATAGATCTAACTACGGCTAGAGTTAAACCCTCTCTTCTATACCCAGGACACAGCAATAAACTGAATGCCAAGGAAAAAAAGCCATTTCCGATTGCACCTTCACTGCTTTTTTTATGCGATGACAAGCCAAGAAATAATTTGCACTGTTAAACCCGACACAGCACAGGTTCTTGCTACTGTATTTAGACAAAAGTTTAAAAAATGGATTTTCCATGTTTCATTCTTTACATCTGTACCGATATATTATATGTCATTACCTATTTTGTTTCTTTGTTTTAATGAAAGAGGCTGTCTGTAAAAAGACTTGATTGTAACCCTAATTTGACTAAAATTCTATCTACATCAAACTGTTTCACTGACCATGGATGGGTACTGGTACTGGTAGACCAACATGGACATCCTGCATCCCATTTTCACACCGGGGGGGGGGGGGGGGGGGGGGGGTCC
>JBCJKE010165358.1:0-10435 GCA_039654525.1 Melibe bucephala
AGAAAAGAAGAACCATTTGTCAAGGACCTGATAATTTTGAGAGATATGTACATTTTTATGTACATTTTTAGGGGGGGGGGGTTGTTATTTTTGGATGTCTTTTTTTTTTGTTTTTGGGAGGTTTTGTTTTGTTTTTGTTTTGTTTTTTTGTTTTGTTTTATTGTTATTTTTAATGAGGAAGGTTGTAAGTAGAATCTGTTGATGATGAAGGCTGTTATATCATTCACGTAATTAAATACATGTATTTGTTAAGCACTTAAACACAAAATTAAAACTTTTATCTTTTTATGTCCTAATACATGAGAGACTATGTTGTAATGAAACAATATGACATAAAAGTTAATGGCATGTACAGTAGAATCTCGATATAACATACTCTCTTTGGATAAAACATTAGCATGTTGTTATGACGATACGTTGTTGCCGCAGTTTCAAAGAGAAGTCCCCCCAATCAGTGCTTTTGACAGACTGGCACTAGGTCCCCTTATCAACAATGTATATTATAAACTGAGACCACATGGATGGCTCGTCTTCAATTAAGTATTGTTTATTCTTACTTTTGTTTTTATTAGGGTTTTTTCGTATTCCTTTTTTCATATTTATTTGTTTTGGTTTTTACTATTTTCATTCTTTTTTTTTCTCTTTTTTTTTTGTTTACATGTAATTGTAATACATAGTCAGACAAACCAACACCCCCCCCTCCCCCCCCCCAAAAAAAAAAAAAGAGAGAAAAATACACAAAGACTCACAGGATAGTAAAATGTTCCTTCATGACTTTTATGAGCATATAAGTGGAGGATTGATGAGAAGAAAAGATGCAATAGCCACACATAGGAGGTGCCCAATTACGGTGGCAAGCTTTTCGAGAATGAGGTGGGACACAAGGTAAAGGTGTAAACATCTGATCGATCATGAACCTGGCCCTCTACGCATAAAGATGCCATGCCTTGAGTGATAAGGAATGGTTGGATTTAGGCATATTCACATTGAAGTACATTGAATTAAGAGCTTCTTCTTAAAATTATTATACTTTGATTTTATGTAAAGAAAGTATTATAGAAGATACATTTTATCTGAAATGGTGCTCCAAAATTGTCCGTTGCATCCAAAAGTACATTTTAGCAGAGTACATCACGGATCAGGTAATTATGAAGAGAAATTAACCAGGGGACTTGGGACCTGGAAAAATGTGCTTCGTAGCTTGTAACTAGGGTACGTTATAACGAGATTCCACTGTATATAAAACAACTAACATCTCCATCAGCCGTTCCCTTTTTCTTGTTTTTTTATTTTTTTATTTTAACAATTTCCCGAAAATAATAATATAGTGTTTGTCTTTCATCCCTCTATAGCTCTATATATAACCTTTCGTACACATCAATTTAGCTCAGTCTGTATCATCACAAATATATATAATATTTTTATAGAGTGTTTTTCAAAACAGGTAAATTATAGGTATTACCATTGCTTCTTGTGCATCTTAAAAACGATCCTCAGGGCAATCAGGAAATGAGTGCATATACTATCCGTTATCATAAATAATCAAGAGAAAGCTGGCTGTTTTTTTTGTGTTATTTTTTGGACAGTGTTACTGTTTAGTTTTAAGTAAGATTCAGATCGTCTAAATATAATATACATGTTTGTATATTTATTTATTTGTTTATTTATTTACATGTGTGTTACTATTTTTAACACAGTATTTTATTGTCTTTCTGTTTGAGACCTCTGTGTTTTTTGTTTAATCAATGCCTGTAGTAGTGTTCACCCTGATCCTCACCTATAATCCTCTTAACAAACATTGCTAACCCCTGCCTTCCAGCCATGATGCCAAAGAGGGGTGTTGACACCTCTAAGAATGAGTTGACTCGTTTCTACAAACTGCACGCGTCTAAGAACCTTGTTGAACCAATCTCCATGATTGTGCCACGCAAGGTTGGTTGGTCCTTATTAAGCATTAATATAAAACTCTCTCTATATAATAAGTTTGCTTTTTTATTTTTTATTTACTGCCGCATGAAGAGGATAGGGTATCAAGTTTTTATTGTTTTTTTTCTTTGTAGCAAATGGGGATTAATTGTCTAAACTGGCGTGTATGAATAGAAATGTGTCATGCTATGCTCTAAGTATTTGTAGAGCATATTTGTCAATTGCTGTCGACTTTTTGTTTCTTTCCTTTTTGTTTAAAGTTCTGCCCTTTTAAGCTGCTACATGTCAAGTTACTGTACTACTAAAAATGAGAGGTAGTGAGGAAATATGTGAACTTTTGTGTTCAATTCAACTTGAGATCCCTGAAAGGTGCATTGGAAATAAGGGCCCATAAGTCATTATAATAACAAAGAAAAACTGGCAAATAGATAGATATTTATATCTACACAAACATAGAAGTAAACGAAAATATGATTATCTAAAATTGAAATAACATCACTAAAAATGAAGTGGCAGAAACAGAGACTTATCAAAGAAGGCCCATCTGTCCACAACCTGAAATACTTGTAGCAAAGCCATTTACCAAATTAATCTCTTATAACGAACCTGAAAGGAAAGTGGCTCAATCAAGTGGCAGAAAGTGAACCACCCATGGACCAAAGATTATATCAATTGCTGAAGTTGACAAGATTAGTGGAAAATTTTTTCTGACTGAGAATAGGGTATGTCAAGAGCAGTGCTTACGTGAACAGGATCAGCCCAATATCATATTCCGACTCGAAGAAAATAGTCCATATTTGTATGAGACAATTGAAACCATAGTCATAGATTGTCAATAGCTCTCAACATTGAAAACAATATACCTACCTTCCAAAGAACCACCATACCCCCACCACCCCATCCAACAATCTACAACACCCAATTATACAGCTCTATCAAACTCTATTCGGTAACACTTTAATGTTTGTCTTGATCTTTTAGCTGTTTCTCTAATGGTGAAGAACGTTTTTGAAATTGAAATTGTTTTACAAAAATTATATACTATTTGTATGTATAAACCTGTTAGTGCATATATGGTAAATAAGATGAGATTTGTTCTTTTTGATGTAAGTTTGGATGACATGTGGTTCTGGCAGTGACACATATCAACCTGCAAAAATCATCTGGTCACCTAGATTTGTTCTTAGCCTGGATTATTTTTTTTTCTTCTGATGGCTCAAATGTTATAAACAGTTTATACAATATCATCAAGTGTTTATTAATTGTAGTAATACAGGCTTGGCTGTCCACCCATGTATTGTGTTTTTCACTTCTATATTTTTTTTTTCCCTGTATCCTTTCCTATAACATTCACATCTTATATTCATCATTTTAACATTCAGTTTAATTTACAGAAATATATTTACTGTAAACCAGCATTCTTACGTATGTTCAACACTTTTTGATTAAAAAATTTTTTTTCTTACGCTTTCTGTACATTATCCTTTCCTTTATCCTGTCTAGTCTGTTTTGTTTTTTTGTTGATTTTTTTTGTGTTGGGTTTTTTTGTTTTTGTTTTTTTTGTTTTTTTGTATAATTTCACCTGTGATTTCTAATGGAAAAATAACAATTTTTGCTATTTTTTATTTTTTTAAACAATTATTATTATCTTTTTTCAACGTAATGAACTGTCTTTTCCTCTTCTACACCAGTAGTCATCTTTCATGTTCTAACTTGAAGTAATGCTTTTCCATAATTGTAAATGTTCAAGCCTTCCTTGTTATTACAGGTAATGGAGATGTTTCCATTGTCTTATATTCATCAATTTGTTTAAATATATGGAAAAATATATACCTCCAGTCTTCATCCATAATCCACTATATCTTCACACTAATTTTGTCCTTTCTCCATGTGCTTGTATAAGAATCAAAATGTCTTGTTTACAATAATTACATTTTTTTTTTCACCTTAACCTTGACTGCTATTTATTGTGTTACTGTACTCAGGCTGAAGGCTTCCAGGGTGACATCTACCCACCAACTGCCAGTATCATCCCTTCTTGTACTGCAGATGAGTGGACCAGTGGCTTAAACCGTGGACCCATTCTTCTTAATTTGGAGGTAGATTTAGTTCTTTATGTGAGAATTGAATTTCTCCCAAAATACGTGATACAACTTTGCGTACATTTTGAAAAGATTTGTTTTTCTTCTTCTTATCTAAATTGAATTTTAAAAAAAAGGCTACCCTTTAGGATCGAGTTTAAGTTGAATGTTATATGGAATTCATCATCATTTAAGGTTTCTGGTATCCAGTCTCAAATTTATGTTGAGAAAAGATAATTTCTCATGCTTTCTAGCGAAAGAGGGCAGGAGAAAGATCATTACGGGAATGTTAACGCCATACACCTAAAGGTAAAATGGATATCGACAAAGAAAGATGTCCAGTAAGAGAAGAAAAAAATAGCAGTGAAAAGTCATGTCAAATTACTTGTTGCAATCACCGTGTTGCCCTCTGCCTACCATTCGTGCTATGCCAATGCAATGTCTACTAACAGGTTATTCTTGTGTGCGTTTGCTTTTTTTCAGGATGGAACCATTCTCGATAAACCAAAGTCTTCTATGTCTCCAGCTGTTCAGCCACAGGTAGGTTGATATTGTACTCACAGGGGATGATGACTGAAAAAAAAAAAAAAGAAAAAAAGGCAAAAATCAATCAATATAAAAAAAAAAAATTGAAATGCTTCCTGGTTGTTTAAAATCTTGAAGTTTGAATTGTACAAAAGAAAGCTGTCTGTTATACCTGTATTACTCGATGCTATACAAATACAACATGTCTGATGGATACCTGCAACTTTTCCACCCTTGCAATCAATACCAGCCCTCATCTGCACCACACTTTCTGCTTTGTCTTGGCCTGATTTGCTACTGTTTGAATTAATGAAAGATGGTAGGCCTAAGCTTAACTAATGTCTTACCCTTACACTTATATTATTTTAGGATGGCATTGTGTTCAGCTCTTTGAGTGGTTGATAAAGAACCAACTTAATTAAAGGAATGCATTTCTAGATTTTTGAAATCCCTTGTATGTTTAGTGTAATCAGACCGTGGTAGGAAAAAGTGATTGAGATCTGTCTTTTTGCCAGATGGGAGTTTTATCCAAGCCGCCCCAGATAACAACTTACAAAGCCCTACCAAAAACCACACCAGCTGTTCAAAGCCGAGCCCCCACAAGTACCAATGTGCCTACGTCCTCCCATCGCATTTCACATCCGCCTGACGCCACAGATGCAGCTGGGTTGACCAATGGAAATGAAAAGCACAGCAGTCATGTTCCAGCCTCCATCAAGAACATCCGTCGCCTGAGCATGACATTGGACGATGTGTAAGGCCAGATTTACATAGAGTTTCACTTTTCATGTTTCTTTTTTCATCTTTCATAAAATAAATAAAAAAATGAATATTAATAATCGTCCTTTATTATTCCCGGGGGAGAATTTTTCTTTAGGGTCTATCTGAGGGAAGGCGGGAATAACCCAGGCATGAGCTGCTGTGCAGTGCCGCTATGGTGGGCAATAGGGGTTAACTTTCTTACCGAAGGAAAAAATCTGGCACAAATCCGTGATCCCAGGGTTACAGTGCAGCACCTTAACCGCTCGACCATCTGTTACATTGGGCTTGGTTGTTTTATTATGATAAAATTTTTTTATATATTTTTTGTTCTGTATAAAATGCCTTAGATGGCAAGTCTAATGAAAAACAAACTTTGGTTGAAAGAGATCTTGCCAACCAACTGAAAGTCAAACACCAGAGAGAGGGTGAAAGTGATTGCTTCTTGGCATGGCAACACTTCATGAATTGAAAGAGAAAGGTGTAAAATGAAGTTACAGTTTTATTTGACAGTCAGCAGAATAATTTATATCGTCATTTCATGAAGGATGAACAATGAATGGTGAGAAAGGAAAACTGAATCTTTATGTAAAATGTGCCTTTGTCTCAGAGATTTATTCTTTGCCATAAGTATTTAAAAAGACAACGGTTTTCCAAATATTTCATGATAAATTTTCTCCTTACTCATCCTATGTTGAATTAATACTTGTCAGATTGTGTGCTCCTAAATTATTAATTTTGCTTTCTTTAATTGTCAAAATTAAGTTAGTTGTTAAGTGTGTGTGGAGGAAGAATAGTGTTTATAGTGAAAACATAAGGGTTTAGCACATTTCCTATGCTCCCCATATTGTCAGTGTTTCTTTGTTTCCCTCTAACCCCCCACCCCCTTCTTTTTTTTATTAGCAACACCTCTGCTCCATCAGCAAATCAGCCTACTTCTTCATCTACTGCGGAAGAACCTGCATCAAATCACTCGACAGGGAGATCACAGATGTCTGTTTCTATGACAACCAGTCTTTTCAACGGCTACAGTGAGCAGAATCAGAACCAGAACCAGATGGATCATGTGAGTATTTCCTTATTTAAGATAAGCATTGTCTTATTGTCAGTAATGGATATGTTACATTGTTTCATATGGTCCTTGTGCCTTTCCATAGTTGGTTTTCCCATGAGTCAATTAGAGGAAATATGTGTATATATGTACATTGACTGTTACTGTCTGTAGGCTTTTCCACTTTCTATCATTTTATGTATGACACGCTGGTTTTGGGGTAACTTTGTTGTTGCTACAAACACATGCCTTTTTGTGGCATCTGTCTTTCTTCATACTTTTTATAAGTATAAGAGTGGATCATTGATATTGCAAGTAATCACTTTCTAGTCTTTTTTTTTTTTTCTGTTGAATCTTTCTGTTACCTTGACTTTGTTTTGTTTTTTTGTTTTTTTGTTGTTTTTTTTTCTCCCTCCATTTCCTTCGTTTCAACGCTCAAGATGGAATGGACAAAATTTTATTTCATACGGCTAGTTTAAGCTGTCCTTGTAGAGACGGATACTTCCATATTTTTTCTTAGTGTCCTCTTATTGCTATCCCGGTTGCGCACAGCTGTTGCCAATCCTGCTTTTTGCTTACATTGCTGGCGGTTATGTCAATCTGAAGCTACAGACAAATAAATATGTCGTGTTAATGTATGGGTGTTAAATAATCTGAGTTGCTCTGTTTTTCAAGGCACATTTAATTTCTCCACGAGAAATTTTTTTTTTTTTTGTCCATTTTTGTTCATTTCCATACAATTCTTCTTCATGCCTATCTCTTCCGTTTAATTTTGATATTTTTTAATTTCTTTCTCATTCAACATTTATTTGTTGATACACATTAATTTGTTTAAAGTTTACTAGAGGATTTGTCTCTATGTGGTGTAAAACTATGGGAGTGTGGTTTAAAAGACAAATTGATGCACATTTATTTCTTGTTTTTTTTAATATGTGTATTTTGAAATGTTAAAGAAAAATCCAGGTATTAACAAGCTTTTCAGCCATGTGAAATATGCCTTTTTAACAAAATCATTCATCATATATGATATATTTAACCACTTTCACACCATTATGTCTAATTTGCACATAATACATATATTTAAATTTTCTTACACTTCGATAGGAATTTTTATAGTATTATTTCTAACCCTAATTTTTAATATTCAATTTACCTATTGCTTTGCCTTTTCTTTTCAATTGAAAAAACAAAGACTGTCTGTGATGCACACTCGAGAGACGGGTTGGTTTTGATTTTGATGGCTTTTTTGCTGTCTGGCAACAACATTCTGAAAATAATTATGTGAAGTTTCAGATTTCCTGGGAACAGAAATTGTTATGTAATGTCATTACCATCATCACTGTTACCATCACCATCATCACTGTTACCATCATCATCATCATCATCATCATCATCATCACTGTTATCACTGTCGCACAACAAGGAAGAACCATCCTTGTTGAAAGGGAAATTGCTTGATATGGAATTACAAAATTATGTTGAATATGGTCCACATGCAAATTGTCTTTTTGTAGAAGACTAGGCCTAATTTATATTTTCTCAAAGTGTCTCTTTTTTGTGTAATTGATTCATTTCTTACATATCTCTTTGCCTGTGTCTTTTTCATTTTACACTTACTTTTGCATAAGGGATACTTTGCTCCTCTGTGCCTTTCCTCATCATGCTTTTCTCATTGCTGTGCTTGATTTTCCTCCGTCTGCATTTCTTTCCTTTCATTCTTTCTCTCCTGTCATTCTTTCTTTCCTTCCTCCTTACTTTCTTCCTTTCTTTTCCTTGGTTTGTTTTGTTTTGTTTCTTTTTTTCTTTGCCTTTTCTGTTTCTGTCCTTCCATCCCTGAAGATTTCTGTGTGTGTCTTCTTAAACCTTTTCAAAAATCAAATTGCATGGCCAGAAACGCATTTATCCTGGTTTGCCCTCTGCAACGGGCGCTACTGCTCAACGCTCCAAACGCTTTGGGCGCAGTGCACCAGTGCGCTCAAAGACTGTTGGAGAGTCTTCCAGTGAACACATTAGTGCTATCAAGTTTGTCTTGGCGCAAGCCGCTGCTGCTTCCCAGGCTAATGTAAGACATTTTCTTCTATGACTGCATTGCTACTCGTTTTTATAGTTCACTACTATACGTAGTCTGGGAGTCTTGGCCTTTACGTTGTATGTAGAGAGTGTATGTAATCACTCCACTCCGTAACCTCTGTGGGCCCTTTAGACTGGTGCTGTACTGTACCGTAACACCTTGGGACTTGGCAGTCTGTGCATTTCTCTCAAATTTTTTTTGTTTTTCTTTTTTTTGGTCCCCCAAAACATTGTTTTGTTGGTATTGTTTTTATTTTTGTTTGGGTTTTTTTTTTCTCTTGTATTGAAGATTTTTTTTTTTTTTTTATGTTTTAGGTTCAGATTTTTATTTATTTATTTGCAGTGTCTTTTGTTCTTTTCTACATTTTTTTTTCAGTTTTCACCGTGGGCATCTATCTTTCTTTTCCTTTTTAACATTTTTATTTTTACTTTCTCCCTTTTTTTTTTTTTTTTTGGTACTTGACTAAAAATTACTCTCATCGTGAACTTTGCTTTGTAGATTTGTAGTTTGTGGTAAAGATTGAGCATTGATTCTTAAGTTCCTTCTTGTAGCAGAGGCATGTACCGCATATGTGTTGAAATCATTCATGGTAGAGAATGTGGAATATCTGAACTGAATTGCGCCGGAGCTCAACACATTTTGCAAATGAACATTGCCAGATTCATTTCAGTATTTTAAGGTACTTCGGTACCACCATATAGAGGTGAATGAGTTTTGTTGATCGAAAAGTGACTGACACAAACAAAAAATAAAGAAATTCACTGCATTAATACTATTATTTATAAGTTTCTCACATGAGATAGTTAACAATTTTCTCACATTAGTTAGGGTTAACAATTACATTTTTTTTTACCATGGTTGGTTTGATTTTCAGTGTTTTAGTCTTAGAGCAGTAGTGGAAATAACATCACAGAGTTGCCTCATAGTCTAATTGTAAAGAAATGATAATCCAAAATTCGTTTGCATCCAGTGCTCATGTTTTGAAGAGGTATTTGCATGGTAAATTTAAATACTTCAGTGACTCTTTATGACAGCATGTATCATGTGATACATTTTTTTATTTTTCTCTATGTAAATTTTAATTTTAAAGTCTTTGAAAATTGTTTCAAATTTTTAAAATCTTTTTTGGGGCATTTTTTCGGATTTTGATTTCTCATTATGATATTATGTTTTTATTTTGTTTTCATTTATGGTTTATTTTATTTGTTTGTTTGTTTGTTTTATTTCTTTGTTGTTTTTGAAGGATTTTTTTTTCTTTTTGTAAACCGAAGTCCCTTAAGATATCCAATAATTTATAAAGAAGTGATTTGTCAAGTATGGTCATTGTATTAAATTATTCATTTTTGTATCTTTGTAGCCATCACAACTACTAATGTTTCAGTCTTATTCTGTAGTATTATACAAGTACTATTGTGCTTATAAATAGTTAAATAAACCATAACACTGTCTCTCACCTTTTCATTTATTAATTGAATGGATATGTTGTATATTATAGTCTGTCACATTGGCTTTGAAAAGTCACTCATATAAATGTGTTCCTTTTATTTGTGAAGAATTAGATGCATGACTTTGAAATATAGGACATTTTAGGTCCTCATGTTTAATTCTTTTTTTTATCTTTTTAATTAAGAGATTGTTCACATCATATTTCTGGTTTTTCTTCTCTTATTTATATGTAATAACTACAAGAGTTGCAAACTTTGTGATCCAATCAACATATGTATTGGAAATTATAATGGATTAACTTTGGGCCTTATGTTTTATCCACTTTGGCAGCAAATGAATTTTGTATGTTCTTAAGTTTCTTTATCTGCATGTTTCTATCTTTCTGTCTCTCTCTCTGTCGATCTTTGTCTCTGTCAGTCTCTCTATTTCTCTCCTGCCCCTTTCCCCTTATCTTACTCCTTTTTCCCTCTCTCACTCCTTTCCCCTTCTCTCATTCTTTCCCCACCCATCTCTCTCTCTCTCTCTCTCTCTCTCTCTCTCTCTCTCTCTCTCTCTCTCTCTCTCTCTCTCTCTCTC
>JBCJKE010165691.1:0-10432 GCA_039654525.1 Melibe bucephala
GGAAGGGGGGGGATGTTTTGAGTTTTATTTCTTTTTTTAACACATCCACTTCTTTACAGAAGCAAAACAAAACAATGTGTAAAATCACTGACATGAATGACTGGCCTATAGTATGGTCATATTTTATTACATTCAAGTATTAAGCATCCATTTATATAATTCGATGTCATGACAAGCTGAACAAATTTGAGAAACTAAAACGCCCATCTCCTCCTGAATCAGGCAATACTTTTAAAAACCCAAACTTACTTAGAGCCACAAGGGAATTCAGTGGCAGTGGACGGAAATGATGGAGAACTACAGCGATATATGAGACCTATTACAATTATTTGTAAGAGAATGAGCAAAATATAAAAAGTCTTACCGTTGAACTGAAGACTGTAGGAGAGAAGTAGGGCTGTATAGTAGCCCCTACCAATGACTGTGCAACTTCCCTCCCCCATCCTTACACCGTTGTACAAAAACAATGAAACACTACATGAACTTGAAAAAAGCAAAGCCAACAAATAGATGGATAAATGGCTATAAGAAGGCTGCAATGAGCCAAATTTAATAATAAGAATCATGCATTAACATTACTTTATTACTATTACTGTATTGACTAATATTGCCAACATACGGGCATATAGAATAAAATTAATCATTTTTAAACAAAATTCATTTATTCATGAATAAAACATTTAATTTCATCATTACGAAAGTCTTGTGAGTGTGTGTGTGTGTGTTAAACATTCACTTTTTAAAGAAATCATAATGTCATTCAAAGGTTGTAGTGAGGACAGTAAAGCAAAACATAAGGGGGAAAAAGTGAAATCATGTAATTTTAATGAACAATACTTTGCTGATCACAGGTCTCAATGGTAATACTCACATACCCTTAATACTTAATAGTATTGGGGTACTAATTATGTCTTTTCATATTTATTTCATCAGTCTTTACAATTACTTAAATAATAATTAAAATGTTCAATAGAAATGATTTAAGGATAATACAATATTGACACAGTTTAGATTTTTCCTTTTCCCCCTCTTTTTTATTTATTAAGCGGGGAAAAATAAAACATAGGCATCTTAATTATAATTTCATTATAACCCAGATTTATTAGTACTGATACAGTATGAAAAAGAATATTTTCATTTGAAATGAGATTTATTATTAGTATGAAAGATAATATCTCCAAACAGTTGTGCAATTTACTATAGCCAAACTTCTTTATGTCACCAACTTTGGAAACAAAAGATTATTGTCATAATAAAGAGCTTGGCAATTTAACAGAAGGGTTGCAACAGAGGTCACAACTGTAATAACCCACACATTGTTTGATTTGTAACATGGAGAAATGTCATACAGTTTAACAGGAGGCCCTTTAATGAGCTTTGACTGTTAAAGTAAGGGGTATGAAAGGCAACAATAAATTATGTGAGATTCACAAGCCAGTCAAATATCAAATGGCACCAACATCAATCAGCACCTACTTCCCTGGGGTCTAAGACAAACATTTGGCATCTTGCTAGTAAAAAAAACCCCAACAAAACTGTTTTTTAAAGGATATGAATTACAGAGAATATCTGACAAACTAACACTACACATTATATAGGATCGGATGATCCAGTAAAACATCCCCTTCTTTGAAATTAAAACTTTTAAAAATGATGCATCATTTAAACTATATTTCACAGACACAGTGGAAGTAACTAATTCTACATCAATTGTGAAAATTCAAATCCAATAAGACACAAATAATACTAATACTTAATAGATGGATGCTAAAAATGAAATATTGAAGATAATATTCTAATCCTAATGAAATGATAAGAAAAAAAAAAATCAACTGACCTATTACAATGTTAGCAGTAGTCTAAATCTAGACTTAGATTTAGGTACTGTACACTAATTTTATATCCAGTCCAGCGTTAACAATTGGTTAGTGCAGACCACAAATGATGCCTCTAAATACAATCCCAACCCTAAATAGTCAGGATTTGAATAATCCATCAGTAATCGATATGAAAAAACCAACTTTAAAAACCAATTATGTATTTAATATTAATCCTAGCATTTGCAACATGTTTTGTAATTTAATCAAATTTGGTAGATTCTTACATACAGTAAGATATTATAATAATACAATGGTATTCAGTCAAAATGAAAAAGTTGTTCTTGAAACCCTGTAAAGAAGAAAAATAATGTAAATGTATGCATTCAGTTGTTTGATAAAAAGGTGATACCCAATTGTGAATAACTATATCCAGGACTCAACTTTTTCTTCTAACAAGGTGCTACATCACTGTCATTAACCAGAAGATTAAATTGCATTAAAGGACATTGAATCCATTATGAAAAATTAAAAACCCCAAGGATTACTGCATGTGGAATACGTTAACAGAAAGGAAGTGTATGTACAGCAGATCGATTCATTCACAGAGGAAGCAATCATACGCAGAATTTTAGAATGTTACGATCAAATTCCCCTTAGGGAAATATGTAAAACAATTTCAATGTAAAAAAAAAGACCATGACTAAATTCCATAGAATGGCAGCATAGCTCAGCACTTGAAAAACTAATGAACTAGAAGTGCCAGTTACTTTTTCATTTTAATGAGACAGTATCTTTTTCTGGTCTTATAAAAATTTTTATAACTTTTGTTGGTTATCATCTAATTTGTGATATTTTCAGGATATATATTGATTCTGCAGCTCTACATTCTTTTGAAACATAATATAAATCATCTTAATCTCTGAATACTTTGAAAGCTCAAAGTTGGTTGGGGACATTTTGTTGTGGATCATCATACAAATATGTATACATGTAATACACATATATACAATGTAGGTGATACATACTATATTTGCTTCCTTCTTCTCATACCTTTTCAGAAAAAAGTGAATAGAGGAGAAAATGTCCTTCACCAAAAATATACTATACAATGTATGGCACAGTAAGAAATTGTCATAGATTGCAATTGGAACACTGAAGCAAGTGGATATGAGAACCAGTCTTGGCAATGTTAACAAAAAACAAAGTATGCGGCCATCAGGTACTAAATGAAAGGTGAAGGCATCAAGTATAATTTTCTGGGAACAAAAAGACTTTATTGCCTTTTTCTTTTTCTTTCTGTTCATGTTTTGAAGTCACAGACTATTGACAAATGTTATTATTTTGAAAAAAAATCAATAAAAAATACAATACAAAAAAAAAAGAAAAGAAACGTATTTCACCTTGATCAAGAAACTTGTTTTATGATTAATGTTTGACGTACTTGGTGACGTCTCCTTCTTATGAACTTGGATAGTAATAGTGAAGAATAGAGTAGACATGGCAGATAAGCACAGTGCTTATGGGGGAGAAGCTGAAGGTGTTTATCAGCAAAACGTACATGTGACCAAAACACCATAAATATACAGGCATTGATTTCCTCTCACTCTCATGTATTATTGAAATTGTTTCCCTTGTTTTCTTTTAGAAGAGCAGCACTATACTCTATTCAGAGAAATCCATATTAGCTGACACCATCCAAACATTAAAGTAGTGCTTGAAGTAGAGCATGTGTAGGTTAGAAAGGTTCCTGGGTGTTTTACTCTTCCCCCTCAACTAAAAGCTCTGCCCACTAATGATAATATAAAACGTTTAGACCAATCACATCATGTGCTTGAGCAGAAAAAGAAATATTATAAAAAAAAAAAAAAGAAAGAAAAATAGGCTTCTGATCTTCTAATTGGTCATTAACACCAGTATTTAACTGATGCGAGACTCCCTTGTCCTGACCTGACCACTTTATTATAGGAGATTGCCACACACTCTAAAAAATGGTGATAATAATGAATCATTGCAGAGTGTACTTAATGACAAGAGTATTTAAAAGAGACAGAAAAAAAAATAAGAGAATAAACCAAAACCCCAGATTGGAGGTGGTTTCACCCTTTCTACATTCCATTTTGACTGGAACTAAGATGAGTTATGAATTTGTGAGGCCTTTGGGAAACCATCCTATGAAAGCAGAATTATGTTTTTTGGAGGTTTAACCTTGCACTCAAAAAGTTCCATGACGATTATGCCTTTTTTCTGCAGTAACTTAAGATAACATTGACCAGTTTGACATAGTCAGAAATGTCCTCAAACTTGATACAACAATGAAAAACAGTTGGAGTACCATATAATGATCACATACATATAGAATACATGTACACGTATATTAACCAGTAAGGTCAATAAAAAAAATAAAAACAAAAACAAAACAAAAACCCAGGAGTGTGAAGCTCCTGATTAAAAGAGTGAAACAAAGGAAAGATGCCTGTTTCTTATTGCATGATGTCATAATGTCTAATAAAAGCAAAAAACAAAAAACAAGGTAGAGTGGAGGACGATCATTTCCTTAGATCTGTAAATAATGATCAATATAAAGTTTTCATTCTTAAAACCATTGTAATTCAAGAAGATAAGAGGGCAAAATGGAGACAAAAGACAGAATGAACATCAATGAATGTGAAAGATCTATCATCATTCGTGTCAGTGAAATTCATTCAGAGAACGCAAACCTAAAAGAAAGGTCCCAACAACTATGGCTCACCAATTCCTCATAAAAATAACCATAAGAGAAAAAAACAGCAGTGAAAGACTGCTAGATGTAGATGTAACAGAATGCTACACAGCAGTCAATGTTGTAGCATCATAATGATCAATTTAGGTCTAGTCACCATCTGGGCAAGTGCCATGTTCCCCATTTTTACTGTCCTAAAACTTGGTTTTTATTTAAAAAATAATTTATACTTCTTTTGAAGAAGATCACTGAATTCACAAGTGAATGTATGATGTACATCGAAGTCTATATAGGAATAGGAAGGCTATCAAGCGACAGCGAGCAAATGATTTAAATGCTATGATAGGAATATTAAAGATCTTGGGCAATTGTGGTCCAGCGTTGCCTAAGCAGTTACTGTGCAGTGCCACAACTAGATAATGAGAATGATTCATGAAGGTCAAGGTCTAAGCAGTCGAGTACTAAGCGGCGCTTTCTTGCAGCCAAACAAAGAGAAGTAATTCAATAATGACTTGTAAAATGTGTCGAAATGGCAAGTCTCTAACTATTGATAATTCAGCATAAATGGCTAAAATATTGATGATACAATGAAAAAAAAAAGGTGGGGGGAAATAAGTGAGGGTAAAAGAGAACAAAATTTAATTTAAAGGAATTTCTAAAGGAAATCAACAAATTCTAAGAGAATTGAGGTGAAATTTTAAAATTCGAAAATACTTGGGAGGAGTTTCTAGACAGATTTTTTTTTCTAAGAATAAGACATTTGATCAGTTTCTAGGAGTGCTTCAGGTCTTGATCAGCCTGCAACCAACCAAAGTCGAAAGGGCTACTATTGTTTTCTGTTTCCAGGGTGAAACTTGCTAAATACAATAAATCCTGCAAGATGCAGGGAGGATAGACCTAATGAGTGTGAAAAACGCATCAATACAAAAAAGAAAACGATTCAGATACTGATGGGTCACAGTTTTTTAAAGAATCCTTTTTTTTTTTTCTCATAGACAAAATCTATGACAGTATTTATTTTTTTTTAGCAATGAATCAAATTCCAATGACAAAGAGAAGGAAAGTAATTATTCAAGTAACAGCAAACACTGATATTGATTTTGTGAAGAGTCATTTCAATGACAAATAGGCTTACAAGATGTTTTGACAAAATGCAGTTTGAGAGCATCAATTTTCCAATGTTTTTGGGTTCTTTTTAACGCTTTCATGTGAAACATGATACATTCAAGATGTATATCCAAGCACAACCTTTCATTAATCTCATAAAACCTTAATTTTATTATGTCACATTCAACAGAGCTATGCCTCTATCAATAGTATTTGAGAGTTTTTTGACCTACATATGGGTAAGAAATAATCATGATGTAGCCAGGTATTCGACCAATTTTACATTGCCTATAACAAAGTGGGATGATTTAAATATTTATTAAAAAAAAATGATCAATTGATTTTTTAGCCATGGATTACATAATATCAACATCATCATCACTCATCGAAGTCCTCCATTGCAGTAAAAAATCCTTCATAATGGTGACCATAGTTTGGTCCATGAAGGTTACTTGAGTACTTCCAGGTGCTTTATTGCCATGGCTATGTCTGCATGGTAGAAATTTTTCTCTGCTACACCAGCAGTTTTAGACAAAGTTTTTTGTTTCTATACGTAAAAAGAACCTAAATCAATTTGTCAAATCAAAATGAAGGTGGTAGGAGGTGCATACATGATGTAGTTTATAAACTCATTCAGCCGTTACACTGTTTATGGATGATCCTGCCATCAGGTCAGCATCTCGACTTTAAAATGTCTAAAGAAATCAATTTTATATGACAAAGTTATTTCTGGGACAATAAAGTTATTTTTGGTCATACCTTTCATTAGAAGTGCTTCAAGCATCTAAAAGAGTAAAGAATTGTGTTGCAAATTTGAAATCCACTATTGCCTGTATTTCTTTATGCAGTCATATTTATGTTCCTTTGACTAGGTAGTAGGGGGAAGTTGATGAAACAGACATTTCAGGCAAAATGAAGTACAATTGCAAGTTTGAGGGTTGCCTCTGAACATATGGCTTAATAAAATGAATACAGCAGTAAGGACAAAAGCCTTTCATGTATCTTCTGATTCTTCACCGGGAGTTTGGGTGCTTGAACTCCGCCTGATACTGACTGTTGTCGTCTGTGTTGCCATGTTGCTGCGAACTGCTGATCTGGCACGCCAACCAGCACCAGTCAGGTTGGGCATGTGAATTCCCCTGCTCTCTGTTGCCTCAGACTCCAGTACTTTGCGGGGCCTAACAAGAAGAAATTAGATTTTCTTTGTCATGCTCTGCATTGAAATGATTTTCAGAACAGCATTCAGAAACAAAACGTGTATCTTTAAAAAAAAACAACAACTGAAAAACCAAAAACACTGACAGATGTTTACCTATATATATAACCTGTATGATTTATGTCTTGGTCCATTGAGCTGGAGTATTTGTTTTTTATACTTTTGGTTTTGTATTTCTTTTGTATTTTGGTTGGGTTGTTTTTGTTGTTGGGTGTTTCTTTTAAGGGAGAGAGGATGTTTTGTTGATGGTCGGGCACTTAGGCGGAGCAGGTACTTAGGCAATATCGATCCTGTGGCTCTCAAGGTCTGATTTTCATTATCTTTACTTGAGTTTTCAAATCAACGCAACTTGAAACATGATTGTCATGTATGGACAAAGATCATCTTGCTGGGTTTTTTAATCACTTTTAAATTTACGAGCCATGCCGCCAATTATAAAAAAGTTCAAAGACACCGCTGTCCACAACCAGACGGTGATCATTTTGTTGCGACTGGGAGGGACTCGAGTGCATTGTGTTGCGTAAATCTGTAGACGGTCATTCATTTTGACCAACAACCTTGTTAAGACAAGGAAAAGGTGCCTCGGGTCATTGAACAGCTGAGCATGTCTCTTCGTCGAAGTCCAAATCTAGGCCACACCTTTTGCATCGCATTAACGAATTTGATTGGCTGGACAGTGGACCAGCAAGGGGGGCATTCATTTGTCACCTGTTCCCAGACTCAAAGGGTTGGGAAAACTACTCGTGAGCGTAAGGGATGCCTTATGAATGAGACCCTTGCAAACTTCAGACAAGTGTTCATGATTATTCATCTGTAGTAGGTTGATATTTCATTGCTTTTTTTATTGAAAACATGCCAACATACCGGGCACTAAGACGGCAGATGGCTTTTGAAGGCAGGCACTCAGAGTGATGATTCTGATAGTAAAAAAATCGGTTTCGTCAAAATAGTGAGCACTTAGGCAAAACCGGCATTCAGCCGGAGGGTACTCTCGTGAAAACTATTGTACTTTTATTTTGGGGGGTTTTTCGGGGGGTTTGCTTTTTGTTGGTTTGGTGTGGGTTTTTTTTGTGTTTTTTTTTTTTTAGTTTTTTGGGGGTTTTCAGATTTGTTTGTTTTTGGGGGGCATATTTTTTAAATTGTTGTTGTTGTTCTGTTTGAGTTTTGTTGTTTTTTTGTGTTGTTTTTTCTTCTTTTTTCGGGGGGAGGGGGGGGGGGCTGTGGAGGGAAGAAAAGGGAGGGTAGGATTCTGCAATTCACCTTAATTTGTATGAAAACTTTACTCTAAATACTCAATAAGGCATTAACAAAAGGTAAGTCCTAGGTTTAATTGGTTATGTTTCAAATTCTATTTGCCTTCCCAACACAGAGTGATACATTTCAGCAAACTATTGCTAAACATGATAAGTATTATTACCCTGGGCGACAAAAACGAAGATCTCCTCTGTTGGTGCCATAAACTATTCCTTCTCCTATGCCTGGTAGCCATCGGCCTGAGTTGACACTGATGTGTCCCTGGTGACCTCGATTGCATGGATGGTACAGGTCTGTTACATGCTGCAGTGGCCAGGTGAAAAAAGATGTAAACATAATAACTAGAGATCCTACTAATAGTAGTAAGAATAGGTCAGTAACGAAGCAATTATTACAAGTCAAGTTATTCCTAAAAGTATTTTTGGAGTATTGTTTGCCTTTCATCATTGTTTTCAATTTTGAGGGTTCACTTTGTATACAACATGATATAATGAAAGACAAGGGATATAGGAATTTGAAAATGTAAATTGAACTAGGACAAAAAAAAAACCAACAAAAAAAAACCCAAAAAAACTTTTTTTTTATCTATATATCAAAACCACTATCTGTATATCAAATAAATAAAAAAGAAAAACATACAAAACAAATTTTATAAAAATGAAAGGAAGCTTGAAGCAAACTATCTTACCGCCATAGACTTTTCTCCTGCCTTTTTCTTGACCAGTTTATAAACTTGTCCAACTAACTGACTAGGCGTAGCAAAGAAGAAACAACGTTTGGCTGCTAAGCCCACCATGACATAGTGATTGGCAGGAGAAATGCTCACAGAGATGGCGTTGGGACCTGACAAGGATAAATAGCGAAATTTGTACAAAATAATGACAATATGAAGGTAAATTAATGTAATTGAATACAGACATCTCAATGCAATTATTTATGCAACATGGACAAATGAAAGAAAGAAAGTGACAGGCAAGGATACCTTGTGCAACACTAAAGATTTGCCATAATTTGTAAGAAAATGTTACACTACATAGTCAATCAGGCAAATTGTTAGCCAATGATGCAAGTTAACCTAGGTTAAATTTCACTGTTTATTAGCAAATTACTTATTTGACACACTAATGCACAAAATAATTATATATATATAATATATAAAATGAAAATCAGGCCAAATGAATAAAATTATGTTTTCTTTTTAGAAAAAAATGATTGAGAAAAAATATGAGACAACAAATTTATACAATTTACAATAAAATGTCTACAGCCTGAATCCCAAAAGATACAGAACAAACAAACAACTCTACATCTTTTCATGAAGTTTCACTTCAATGATGCCGTCTCTAACTTGATAAATTTATGGGTACACATAAATGAAATAAGTGCAATGCCTCTGAGCAATGAAGTCACAGAAACAAATGGTACGGCAAAAGAAGCAGAGCATCCATCATCAAGGAAAAGTTCTATCTGCCATGCAAACTTACCAAAACTTTTAGTGTAAAGACATTGACCAAATGTTTCTTTCTGCAGAGAAAAGACCCCTAGGATGTTGTCGTCAGGAAATCCATGATGGCTAGGGACAAACGTGGCCAGCGCTGAGCCATCACGAGAAATATCACAGGTGGCATCATTGTGCAGCTTACAGTGTTCCACAACAATGTTTTCATTTGCTGATAAAAAATTATGGGGAAAAAAGAAATTAAAAACCAATATGGTAACAAGGTTTAAAAAGACAGAAAAAGAGGGAAATAGTCTTATCCTGCCATAATAAAAAAAAATAAAAATAATTATTAAACAGAAAATATTGAGATGAAAGCAAACCTGCTCTAAGAAATTGACAGACGTATTTTTATTAAGTATTTCATAGAACATGCAATCATGTATTAGATATCAATATAGTTAATAAAAAATAATGTTTAGTTAACAATTCAATTTAAGCATATAAAATATCTGACTTGCAACTCTGAATTTACAGACCATAGATCTCACTTAATCTAGCTGCCTTCAATCATCACATCAAACTGCCGCAGTGAAAAAGCGTTGATCAATGTTAAGACAAACAGCATATTCTTTATAGTCAACTTCTATGACTGTACGGAGAGAAGGCACAGTAATCAGACTTCTGGAGAAAAAATTCATTCCTTGATACTATATATCTCAGTCCCATCTCAAAGCAAGTCAAAAACACTGAAATTTTTACTTCACAGTTTATCTTATACCATATTGTGACAAGAATCATATAATACAGTAGTTTCCGCGAGAGTGCCCTCCGGCTGAATGCCCGTTTCGCCTAAGTGCCCGCTATTTTGACGAAAC
>JBCJKE010165802.1:0-10426 GCA_039654525.1 Melibe bucephala
CTTGTGCAAATAATTGTCATTCAAGAAGCAAAATGTTATCAACAGAAACAAAGAACAAATAAAATGAATGATTCGTTGGTCAACATTGTTTTCACCACACCAACGATGTATATATATATATATATATTAGTAGGAAGATGCATTGACAGAAATTGACTCTACAGAAAGATAATAAATAATATACGATTCTCAATCAAACTCACAATTAGTTTAGATCGCTATACAACAAATGCTAGGAAAAGCCAGTTTCGCTCTAAATATTGGAAGCTGAAGATTCTACGAAGTGATAACGAAATCCCTGCCAATAAAGCAATGTGAGCATATTATGCCGTAAATATTGCTGATGATTTTGTTACACTCATACACTACGCTCTCGTTAAGAAGGGAGAGAACTCTTATTGTTATTCTATCAATAAAAGTTCAATACTTATACTTATACTTTTATGTATGTACAGCACCCAAAAAAAAAAAAAAGTAGCCAAGCCTGGCCTTGAGTCGAGAGAGAGAGAGAGAGAGTTTAATGAGTTCAAATAATTAGAATAATCGTTAAAAGTAATCAAACGTATGGATTAAAAGCGCATGAGCATGACAAATAGAGTACTGTTGATATAATAGGAGTGAGCACTGCCTTTCATTGGCCACTTTGCTTCTCTCACTCAGCTTATCATGGAGTCTTCAACAATTAATGTTCGACAAGTTTGCTTCCTGCTTAACATATGCGGCTTTATGGTAAATAATAATCTAAATCTACATTAAATCATAGTATCCAGATTCTGCATATTTAATATAGACCCAGTGTATAGATCTAGATTCTAGAATCTATTTTTTTAAGATTTATCTGCTTCCAGATTGAACATAAAACTAAACTTTGGTCTAAACTTTACAGAAAAGACAATTTATATTATATAATTATATATAGACCTAGGAAGAAATTCCACCCATCTTTAATATAATATTCTAATAAAGCCAAGATTCACTTCAGTTTACCTTTTTCAGTATTCTAGAATTTGTATAAAAGAAACCTGCCTGGCGGACTAGGTGGAATTCCTCCCTAGACCAAGATTTATATATTCTATAGGCCTATTGTAATCTTTCACTTTAGAGGCAACCTGCAATTGGACTTAAGGGACAACCTGTTTTTGGCAGGAAGTAATGAGTTTTTCAAAGCTTTTAAGGAAAGCTCAGTATCGAATCTCAATTTCTGGTTAATAATGATGAAGGTATCAATAGCAGACGATGTTCTTTTTCTTGTCAAATAGGTTAAAAATGCAAATCTTCTAGATATAGATCTAGATCTAGATCTAGACAGAATTTTTCTTTTTTTCATATTAATTCTATCTAAAAAAAAAATAAAAAAATGATATAAATCATAATAAATCCCTCGAGGACGTTCTTTTCTTGGGTAACTTTTCGGTGCCTCTTTGTTTTTTTCCCACTAGTCACTGGAAACCAAGGGACGTAACTCTAGTAATTTACTTGGTTGACATCCCTCGGAATAAAGGGATGTAAGTCTAGAGATAGTCCATTTCAAATCTCAAGTTTTCACATTTTTTCGAAAAGTCCAGGTTAAAAATCCATGGAAAAAATTATTTTCTCTTAACATTTTTTTATCAGTTTGTTGTGTAGAATTTGCGTTAAAAACATATATAAATAATAAGGAAAATGCTAATAATATTTTAAACATGATAATAAGAAGAATGATAATATTTTTTTCTCATCATTATTATTATTATTATATTATTATTATTATTATTATTATTATTATTATTATTATTATTGTTGTTGTTGTTGTTTTATATTATTACAGTAGTCACCGTCTAATAACCCACCGTCTTATAGCCCACTTCGCTTATTAAATGCTGTTTCGGTGAAACAGATTTTTCTTCTATCTAAAACACCCCTCTAATAACCCGCTCTCAGACCTGACCATCACCTAATAACCCGGTACTTTTCACTGAGCCCATAATAAACAACAATGATGAGAAAGAATTTTTAAACACAATACATCCACCCCATTTATAAACCTGTGTTCATTTGAGCATCAATGTCAATACATTTAAAAGCACGCTACTCATGAAGGCAATAAAAGAACAGCCACTCAAAGCAATTGTCTCACAATAGACACACAATCACACCTTGGTCATCTGGTCAACCACACCACAGCACAGGTTCCGCCCTGCCTTGGAAAAGAAAGGAGTAATGCCACCCTCTCCTGCATAATGTGGGCCGATGGTCTGGTCATTGAACAACGTTTGTGGAGCCTACCCCCAAATAATGAAAGATTATGTCATGGAAGGCCCAGTGGGCTAACAAGTGGGAAGAACAAAGAGGAACACCCATAGGTGACTTGTCACAGTAGACTATTGATTGGCTGTTTTTGCAGCCAATCATCATTTAGTTTATCACCAGACACTCTACACAAAGGGTCACTGATCAAACTACATGCACTTAACATTCAATTACGTAATAAGTCATGTACATACGTACTTTGTTACCCCCCTTGCCAATTCATCTAATAACCCGCTCCGTCTCATAGCCCACTTTCTTTATCGCCTGAAGAGCAGGTTATTAGGCGGAGACTACCGTATTACTATTATTATTATTATTATTATTATTATTATTATTATTATTATTTCTAGAGTTACATCCCTTGATTTCGCTAGTAGGAACATATGAAGTTGTTCAAGAGTTACGTCCCTTCATTCCGAGGAGTGTCAACCAAGTAAATTACTAGATTTATGTCCATTGGTTTCTGGTGACTTGTGGGAACAAACGAAGAAGCGCCAACTTTTCCTCCAGAAGACACTCTGACCAATGAAAAATAGCCCAGATAACTTCTGACGCAATTTTTTTTTTTTACTACATTTTTTTCTCCCCCAAAATCTATTTTGCACAATTTTTTCACAATTTTCAGGCATGAAATTTTGATGCACCCTATTTCTACCATTCCTATGCTCTTTTTCAAATCCCACCTCATCATTTTGTAGCTAATTATAAACATTAGAAGGGGAAAATCTTCTCCAAATTCACCTCAATCTCTTTCTTCTTTGACTTACTGCATAACAGTAATAACACAATGTCATCGGCAATTGACCATGGAACTTCCTGTCTGATTTCATCTGTCAAACTGTCCACCACCATTGCAAATTATAAGAAAAGGCTAACAAGAGATCCTTGATGTAACCCAACCTTCACCTCAAATCCACCTGTTCTGTCTTTATACATATCCTGCACTACTCTAACATAGCTCTCTGCCACACCTGACTTTCTCATTCAGTACCATAATTCTTCTCTTGGTACCCTATAATAGGATTTCTCCAGAACAATGAACACAGCAAGGCAAAGTGCCAGATGATTGGAAAGAAGCAATATTACACCAATATTCAAAAAGGGAGATAGATATAAACCAGAAAATGACAGGATTGTCTCAATAATATCCATACCATGCAAAATGCTGGAGTACATACTATTCAGCAACATCAGCCACCACTTAACACATTATAACAATATTTTGACTGATGCCCAACATGGCTTCCAACGTCATCGGTCATGTGAAACTCAACTAATCACGACATACGCTGACTTTGTGAACTCAAACAATGAGAAAGATCAAACAGATACCTCCCTCTCTCCCTCCCTCCCTCCTCCCTCTCCTCTGTGTTGTCATTAGGAAGAACCCCCACATCGGCAGAGACCACATTGAACTGGTAGAGAATCTAATTAATTTCCAACATTTATATATGTATTTCCATAACAGTAACAGTTAATTTTCCGGCTCATTTAAAAATCTGATTCGTTCATATCAAAGGGAAATACACCTAAAAAAATAATGACTGAAGTGCAAGCAGGATAAGGATTATGTCCATATTAAATACCTGATGCTTTACATTCAGCATATGTCTCTCACAGCATGATTTCTTTATATCTATGACCAATGCTTTATTTTTTTTTCATTCATGTATAATCGTCATACAATGCCCCTATTATTTTTAATCAATGAAGGACCTCTTTGGTGTTGGCATGATAATGCCTTCAATGTCAACTCGAGTACGGGAACTCGGTGGGTCTCCTACAGTGACAGGATTAGTAGGTGAGCTTCATATTTATAATGTAGATTGTTATGAAGGGGATTGACTGATATTGAAGGATCACTCATTGTCGTTCTGTTTTTTATGGTGATTCATCAAAGCTTCCATCTGCTTCAATTTTGTCTGCAATGCTTATCATACTTTTAACCCTATTTATTTACTGTGTAATAACTTATCAAACTTTCATATATATATAATGTATAATATAAACTTAAGAGATAGACAAACAAGGATAGTCATAGAGATGGGGTTATTCTTCTTTTTTTTTCTCTGAACACATTTTTTGTGTAAACATATGTATCTGCATTTTGAAACTTTTATTTTGTCACATTCTGAAAATCTTTAAATGTTTCTTAAAAGTGTGAGTTAGCTGTTAATAATAATATGTTGCTATGTGTTACTCATTGCTGTGAAGTGCTCTGAGCACTTCATAGAGATGAGCAGGGCTCTGCATAAATGCTTTGTACTGTTTTTTACTGTTAATTATTTTTTCTATATATAGTGTGGCACTGTTTAAATCCCTTTTTTTCTTTTTAAAGCAATTTGTTTGTCTCAAACATCGATTTGAATAGAGTTGAACAAATTGATTTTTGGCTTGATATAAAAAAGCAAAAATTTTACTCATTGGAAAGGCAAAAAAGTGTTTCTATGCTGTATATGTAAACCCTAAAATGTGCTAACATATACAGTGCACTATTCAATAAAAGTAGGGAACATTGGATTTTGTCCATACATATTTATTAACAAAATTTAAAAAGTATCATAGTAAAATTTGCCATAATAATAAAAGATTTATTAAGGACAAAAACGAATAAGAAAATAGGGTTCAATTCATAAAGATTACAGCGTTATATCCTTCATAATTAAAAGGGTGATGGGAGGATGGGGGAACAGTAATGTCTCACAGTGCCAATAATGGGTGGAGGTTAATCTTCCAGGTCCAAAGACCTCACCAGGCCCAGATACTCCTAATCGTCACTTCCCCCCCACCCCTCCCCCCAAATCCGAGCAGCCCATGGAGTTCCAGATGATATTTGCAATATATATATATATAGCTTTGACACATCATTTTAAATCCCAAAATTCATTCTGTCCAAACCTTAAAATTTTGTCCAATTGATTTTGGAAAATAAGAGTTAACGATGTCATATGGTTTGCCAAGCATTATATCTTTATTTTCTTTTTTTTGGGGGGGGAAATATAATAAGGCCCAGTAATGTTGTCAAGCCCTCTACATTAATTTGTACTCATCTATCGAGAGGAAAGGTATACATTCTGTTTCTAAATTTCACATGATCAATCAATCACCTCTTCCCTTCCTTCACATCCTCCCTCCCCCTACGCCACACACACACACACACACTTCGGTTGGTGGGGAAATGGAATACACCTCCACTTTTATTTTGTTTCAGGTTCAATATATGGAGGTGTCCAGTTAATAAGCAGCCCTTTTATGGTAAGATTTACCTGTATGCAGAACTCCAAACTCTACATAATGTAATATATAGGTAACAGAAAGAGAATGCAAGGGGCTAAATATATGTACTTCTGAATATAAAGAAAAGATATAATGTACGGTTTATTTGAAAAAAGTGAAAAATCCTTAGTATTATTTGTTTAGCAAGGGTGAAAAGATAAAATAAGTTTAAAAATTCAGATATCATTGATATATATATACAATTACAACTCATGGTAAATGTTGTAAAGAAATAAATAGGAGAATTGTTGTTACTAAAGACACTTTATTAAAATACTCCATCCTGAAGAATAGAAGTACACTGTATGTAGAGGGAAGTAATAATAATGAAAGTGTATGTATGGTCAACTTTTATCTCTTACTCTTATATGTGGCTGTTAAAGTTGGAATATAACAGACAAGATTAGGAAAAAGTTTGAAGCAACAGAAATGTGATTTTTAAGAAGAATGCTCTGGGTTTTTAGAAAAGAAAAGAGTTCCTAATGAAGATGCACTACATGAACCTAGGGTAGAGCGATTTATGATAATAATAATAAAAAAGAAAATGAAAAATGAAATTTCTTTGACATATAAATAGACACAATTTTCTAGAAGATCTTGATCAATTGCAAATGAAATAGTAGAGGCAGACAAAGGTCACATTCTTTAGAAAATCTCAACAGTTGGGTCACTAAAAAAGATCAGGACAACATGAGTCTCTAAGGTTGAGCAAGCAAAGGTGTGAATGGCCGTTGCACATTTGAAATTAAGAGAAGAATAGGTACTGCAAAGATGTGTCTGATAAAAATGATCAATTTGCTAAGCAACTAAAAATAGAATTGAATATGAGGATGAGATTTTTAGAAATTTACGTCTGGTCTGTTTTAAAACAAGAAAGTAAAGCGTGGACTTTAAAAAAGGAAGAACAAAAAATAATGTATTGTTTCGAAATGTGGTGCTACAGAAAAGTACTGAGGATAAGTTGGAAAGGAAAAATATCAAACAAACAATTTTTGGGAAAAATATCAAGACCACCAGCACCACTACTTGAACAAATAATGAAAACGAAGGTGGCATACATTGGTCTCTTCACAATATCTATTTTTTTGTTTGGTTGGATGGATGGAAAGAGAGGAAGAGGTAGACAATGAAGCATGTGCTAAACAACATTATGGAATGGACTAACATAAAGACCATACGTGATGTGGTTGACATGTTATGTAGAGACAAAAAAAAAAAAAAAAAAAAAGAGAGAGAGAGAGAGACTGTCTACCAACTGGAAGCTCCAGATGCATCCTGACTAGCCTAGAGATCTTTCTTCTCTATCACAATGACTGTAGTATCAACATCCACAGGTTGAGCCAAATCTCTCTCCTGAGCCTACTACATTCTTGTGGCATTGGTTGTTTAGTAAGGTCATCCTCCATGCAAAGACAATTGTGCATGTGTATTTAAGCCTTTGACAGCAGTTTCAGAGAGATTAAATGTGGTTGCCTGATTAATTGGATCATTCTGAGTAATGGCTCAGTATTACAATGAGAATGTATATTTGTTACTAGTAAAATGATCCTTATCAGTGTCAAAGTCCTCTTGTGATGCAGGCTGATTTTCAACAAAAAAAATGTGCTGTTTACATGTACATGTACTACATTTGTAACATTAGTCAGACAACTTTTATTAATTTTAAAAATATCATTGCCAAAGCTTCTAATATTTTAAAACAATTGCATTTTTAAAGGTTTTTTATTGTTGTTATTATTATTATTATTGTTGTTGTTGTTGTTCTTGTTGTTGTTGTTAGTATTATTATTATTAATAATAATTTTAGACATTCAGGCATAATCACTGTTACAATACAATGTGTTATAGAACAGAGTTTTAGCTCTTCATACAACTTAATTTTCTCTCTTCCCTAGTTTTCACTTCTCCAAGTATTTCCATAACCTCACCCAATCATTTCCTGCCTTGCCCTGCCCTACCCTGCCCTGTCATGCCTTTTTATTTCTTGATAGGGCAAAGTCAGTGATAGTATCGGGAGATACACCAGCCTTTTGATTTCAGTGATTTTCACTGCTTTTGGATATTGGATTATTGGAGTGGCCTCCTCTATTTTACTGTTTGCCTGCGGAAGATTTATTTTAGGTATAATATTTTTTTTTTTTTTTTGTGTCTACATATGAATAAACTGCATGTTTATGAATCTGTTACTGATTATTTTTACAGTATATGCAACAAGAAGTATTTGGCAATGATTTGAATTGCTTAGAAAAGACAGAAAGCTACGCAGAAAAAAAAAAAGAAACCCACTATGAAGCAAATCAATTTTATATTCTCTTTGACTTATAGTTTCTAATATTTGAAATCAATTTATTTTTTATTTTCACAAAAAATCATTTGAAATCAATTTATTTTTTATTTTCACAAAAAATCATTTGAAATCAATTTATTTTTTATTTTCACTAAAATCATCTGAAATCAATTTATTTTTTATTTTCACAAAAAATCATTTGAAATCAATTTAATTAATTTTTTTATTTTCACAAAAAAATCATTTGAAATCAATCTGTTTTATTTTTTATTTTCACAAAAAATCATTTGAAATCAATTTATTTTTTATTTTCACAAACATTAATTTGAAATCACATGTCCTATTGAAAACCCTTAGCTATTCATTGAGACTAGACCTCAAACAAATGTAAACTCATGGATAGGTCTGTACTTTAGCCAAAACGATACAATAGATGCCGTCCCATTTACCCTTACTCAAGAATTCACTCAACACCATTTTGCACGTCATTGGTGTAAATTGTAAAAGTTGTAGAAAAGTTACATGATCAAGGGCCTCTGGCCAGAGTTCATGCATGATTTAATGAATGGCACTGTGATTCATGTCTCTCATTGATGGATTTACTCTTGTTGGCAATGTGATTGATAGACTGATAATAGATAAGGATTTAAGTGGCAGTTTTCTGTAAATAGTCTCACCTCCCTTGACCACCGGGCAATCTTTATGGGAAGATAAGATGGGTTTCATCATCGTGTAATCATTGACTGACACAAGACTTTGTCTAGTTTAGAGGTGACATTAGATTGATAGGGCAGCAAGTGAGCTGATATAATATCAGAGCAATACTTGAAAGCACTAGGTGATAAGGGAGACACTTCTAGTTATATAATTATAGAGTAATAATAGTATAGTAATAGTAGGGTAATTAATATTGTAGTTATATTCCTTTTTATCTGTCCCTCTATCTACTGCAGAAAGTGTCTTTGTCTGTGTGTTTGCTTGTTTGGGTTTGGGGGTTTTTTTTTAGTTGTTTTTTTTTTCAATTGTTGTGTTGTGTCTTTTTTAGTTTCAATAGTGAGAGCAGTTAATTTTCCTGCTCTGCCATTTTCCTGTCCAGCTACCAGTTTTAAGTATTGAGGATTGATGATTCAAAATGTGAACACGGAACAGTAGATCTATCTAATAATAATGGGTTACAACAGCTAGGCCTACACACATGTAATGTAATGCACTAGAACTATCGTAGGCATAGTCTTATCGTACATCAGCATAGCCCATGCAATTTTTTAGTTACCAAACACCGATGTGACAGTGACAATGATGTCAAGGCATGGATAGTCTATTATAGACCGAGGTGTTTGGATGCTACAAGTAGAAGTAGTAGGCTTAGTATTACTACTACAACTACTGCCACCTGGTGGGCTTTTCACATGGCTAGTACCGAGCCATATATTTAGTCAGTATAATATTGGCTATTATTAGTCACAGGTTAGTGGGATTTTCAGACTACTAATGTACTGAGACAGGAGAAAAATAGTTTGTACTGCTTGAGCAGCAAGGAAGTTTGGGGAATTGGTGAATAGGTTCAACTAATCTGTGAAAATAATATAATATAAAGAAAATAAAGGAAAATATTCGGGACAATGCAGTTTGTTCGAGGAATCCATGAATTCGACAAACACGTGCTACACTGTATATATACATATATAAAAAGAATGATAGACATATATATGACTTATATGAGGGTGGGTGTGTTTGTGTGTGTGTGTATGTGTGCGTCTGTGTGTGTGATTGAAATATACATACTATCCATCTAACATCCCTGTCCACTTAACATTTTATTTTTTGTCCATTTCACAAGGGATGGAACGTTGGTCAGAATCTTCTTTATTACCTTTGTGTCTCAGTCTCAGGTTTTTTATTTCTCCCCTGGTTTTTTTGTGGTATGTTAGACAGTTTGGAGAAAGATTTTCTTTGTTATATAACAATATTTAAATTAAAACATTATTCTTCATTCCAGGCTGGTTCAAACACAACCAAAGTATTTGCAAGGCATATTTATATGACATTCTTCCAGAGAAAGAAGTATCTGCAGTTATTGGGCGATTTCATTCCTTTTCAAGTCTGGGCTTTATCTTGGGCCCAATCATCGGGGGTCATATCACCGAAGGAGAAGGGGGATTCACAGTTGCATCATTTTGCGCTGCCAGTTTGTTTTGCTTCTCTTCAGGTTACTTTTTCATTTTGTCATTCATAGTTCCCTAGAATCAGAGTCTTTACTTCATCCAGAGGATATGTGTGTGATATATATTTGAAGAGAGTAGTACTGCTGGACTGTGTATTCAAAACCATATATATATGTATCTTTGATTTTATTGAATATAACTTTATAAAATTTCACTTGCAACTTTAACTGAATTACAAAAGACCTCTGTTGATTAAAATGTGAATCCAATGACTAATAGTGTATATATTAGCGTTCAAAGTTCACCATGTTCTGTGTTGTTGTTTGGTTTTTTTTTGTGCTTATTTTGTTGTTTGTTTTTTTTGTTTTTGTTTTGGGTTGGGGGGGGGGGGAAGGTTTGTTTTTGTTTT
>JBCJKE010166024.1:0-10426 GCA_039654525.1 Melibe bucephala
TCTCTCTCTCTCTCTCTCTCTCTCTCTCACACACACACACACACATACATACACACACATACATACACACACATACACACACACACATACACACACACACATACACACACATACACACACACACATACACACACATACATACACACACATACATACACACACATACATACACACACATACATACACATACATACATACACACACATACACACACATACACACACATACATACACACACATACACACAAAGATTCATCTGAAGAAAGATGTCGTGCATGGCCTACTTAAAAGTAAACCAAGCGTGTTGCGGTTGCTCCTACTCCTACTAGCCATCGCAAAATATCAACTTTTATCTCAGCAATCACTTGAATCAGCGAAATCATATTATTTATCCAATCACCCGCCAAAAGATCTTCTTGGGCCATTCGAAGCGGGTCAAACTGCAAGATAATTATGTTCACTAACACAATACATGTACTGTTGACCTGTTGATTGAACGCCCCACATACCATCAGGTCGTGTCCGTTACATGACCCTACCTACCTTGTTATTTTTTTATTGAGAGTGAACCGCCTACCGCGACGACCAACAATTAGGCTTCTACTTCTTGTCGGCCAAACGTGAAAGTCAAAGAAGGGCCTTTCTACTAAGGCCTAGTCGATCTGAGATGATCACGTTGCATTTAGTCGATCATTTTTATTAGCTTTTTTACGCTGTCATCACATGCACTTGCTACTGCTATTGCCATGCTTCCCACGCCTTGGTGAAGGTGTGCGGTTGTGTCTGTTCTCATTTCTTGCTGGGATGTGGATGTGATTGTGTAAACGAAGCAATTTTTGAGAAACAAAAATTTAAAATGATTGCGTCGTCAGTTTGCTCAGTGAATGGTGATCCTGTGACATCCGGTAGGGTTTAACTTTGCCCTGTTCTTGTTTCGTGTTTTGTTGTGTATAATTTTGGTTTTTCGTACATGTAGCATGTATTCTTTTGTTTGTTTGGTTTTTTTGTTTGTTTTTGTTTTGTTTTGTTTTTTGTTTTTTTCTTGGGAGTGTGGTGTGTTCTACATTGTTTTTAGTTGGCTTTTTCTTTATTTTTATTTAGTCTTTGTTTTCTGTTGTTTTATTTTGTTGTTTTGCAGTGTGATTTTTATGTTTGTTTGGGGTTTTTTGTTTTTGTTTTTCTTGTTTTTTGTCTAGTCTGTAGGGACTGGTTTTATTTATTTGTTTTGTTTTTCATGGAGGAGTCAATCAAATGACACAGATTGAGGCAGTTGTTGCTCATAGTTCTCGTGTGGATTTCTACATCTTGGATTTATTTGTGTTTGTGATTTTGTCTTTCAGGAACTAATGTCATGAACAGCTCAAGCTCAAGTGAAAACACCCGTCTTTTATCTAGGAGATATTCACCGACCAATGGAACACCAGCACCAGTTAGCAATCACCAAGACAGCTACGAGGAGCTCTTTAAGGATAGCGTCCCGTGTCCATCATGCCGAGGCCTGGGCCGAGTACCCAAAGGTAAGAGCTGCCAATAATTAACAGCCAGGACAAAGCAATATGATTTGTTCTGCTGACCTTGCAAGATGTCAGAACGATCCACAAGTTCGCTATATAACTGAGCAGTCATTTAATTGGAGCAAAAATACACAAAATTTCATGAGAGGGTTGTGACCATTGATGTTCTTTTATGTTTTGTTTTGCTATCCATTTCTCATTTACCACTTTAACAATGTGGGGAACCATGTCTGCACTCAGTTCTCGAAAAGAACATCATGACTGAAATGCAAAGATTGGAAAGTCTATGAATCAAGAAATACAGACAAGCTGGTAATCAGCCCATGGTGCCAACTCTTGAATGGCTCGGTGAGAAATACATTTGAGGCATCTTTCAGTAAAATCTGGGCCAAACAAATTTTGCTGTTGTCTTGATGGTAACCACTCATCTATAACTTTAAATGAGCAGCATTGCCATCCAGGGCAGGATGTTCTATTATAATATTATTAAAATACAGAATTTTGGGAGAACCAGAGAGGGAATGTAATCTATACCCCCGGTACAGCCATACAACTTTCATCAATTATTTACATCCCATGCTCAAACATTGATTCAAGATGACTTGTTATAAAAGGGTCTCAGATATAACAGCAGAACTCTTAATTATTATTTTATTACTCTATAAGCCTGAGTAATAGTAATAATAATAATATTAATAATAATAATGGTAATAATAATAATATTTAAATAGTAGTAGGCCTTTTACGTCAATATTAAAGATATTGTATTGTTACAGTAAAATCCTAATAATAGTGGCGATAAGAACAAGCAATTCCCACCCGCAAAAAGAAATAGCAAAGAAGAAATCATTTGTCAAATCAATGCTTTCAAATACCCAAGTTACACATACCCAAGATGCACTTTATATAATATCGGATGAGAAAGGCATATGTTTATATGAAATCAAAATTAGAATCACACAACTGTCAAAAATAATGTTCAGCTAAATGGAACATATTGATTGCAAAAAAGTAAACCTATGTAAATTGTAAATCGTAAATTGGATTTTGCAGTTTGTGTTTAGTTTATTTGTATTTGTTTGTCAATATAATGTGGTGTCTATATGTGTCATTATTTTAAATGCCTTTGCATAATTGAATGCATATCATGCCATATTGAATTTAACTGAATTGAAATTTTAAAGAAGCAAATGAATGTTGTCATTTAACATACAAGATAAGCAATCAACTAATTAAACACTGCTGCCGTAGGTATGTATCCTGACAAACCAATCCAGACAAGGATCTCTTAAGCTGGACTTGTGACTCAAACAAATCACAAAAATCAAAACAATTAGTAGATCGGGTCAGATCATATTATGTGGGCCTATTTACCATACTCTTTAAGATGCACTGAATATCATATTTAGCTGTGTTCAATCATCGTTCACAGCATTTTCCAGGAAGAAAAGTTTTTTTTTTGTTTTTTTCATTTATGGGACAATACTATCAGTTATTTGTAATATGGACTTTTTTATTTTCAGACTCAGAGAGGTAATTTTTATGAAGGTGTTGTAATTCATAAAATTATTTGTTGGATGAAATTGCCATTAAAAAAATGTTAATGCATTGATGTAAGAAACAGAGGGGATTAATTGTAGAAGTAGAAGTGCATGTATAGTAATCGAGAGACAATAAACTAGGAAGTCTCATGTGGGTTTGCTAATGTTGTAGTATAAAATTGAAAAGAGCAGGCCATATCAGTTGTCATCCTGGCAAAATTAAATTTTATACAGAAAGGGCCTATGTTTCATATACCCTTATAACTTCTTGTACTTGTACCTGTGTACATGTAGTGCTGTCTCTGTCTCAGCCATCAGCAGGCAATGACCATCCAAGCATCCTTGTCAGAGGTAGCTCTAACTCATCTTGCTTGAGATATGGATGATCATTCTTAATGTTAACTGATCATGTTGCTCTTGCCCCTGTACCTTCTATATGTCCTTTTTTTCCAAATGTTTTTTTAAAGGGAGTTATGCCTTTCTTGTGACCAAATACGTGAACTTGAAATTTTAGCATACCTCTTGTACTTCAAACTTATTGAAGTGTTCATTACTCAGACTTCAAAAGATCAAAAGATAAGGTAGTATAGCTGGGCATTCATACTTTTTATGAAATCCAGCCAAGTGCAACATTAACTTTGCTACAAGACTGTCAACATTGATGCAAAAAGCCAATAAAAGTTTTTAAAAACATTTATAGTAAAGTAAATTTAAGATGAAAATAGAGATCTCTTCTGAAAATGAGTACTCTGTCTTATATAAATCCACTTTGTATTTTCCAGAGTTGGAAAACCAGCTGGTGGCATTGATACCAATGAAGGATGGCCGACTTAAGCCTAGAAGAACGTAGGTTGATGTTTTTAATATGTACATAGGGTTTTTACTGTATACTATTATTGAAATGTCTTGTGGATTTTTAAGTCATATAAGTCTAGTGGTTGAAATGAGAGTAGCCAAATGTATTAATATTCATTACATATACAGTGTAACTTTTTCAAACCCAACAGCTCAGAACCTGTAAAAAGTGTTGATTCTTAATGATTAATGCAGCTACATCATCCCATTATAATCACTCAGTCTTCAGGTGTATAGGCTTGACTGTAGGTCCTTGTTTCAAATCCTTCTTATCCCAACTGAAACTTTATGATCAATATTACTCACTTATGTAATCATTATCATTATCAACATCCTGACTGTCAGTCTCAGTATGAATTCATAGTAGTTTTGATTTTAGTTTTTGTTGGGTTATTTTTTCTTTGTTTTTTTTGTGTTTTTTGTTGTGTTGTCGTTGTTGTTGTTGTTATTGTTGTTGTTGCTGTTGTCATTGTTGTTGTCGTTGTTGTTGTTTGCTTTGCTTTTTTTTTTTTTTGTATCAATTCTCTTTACAATATTGCTGCTTGCCAAAGTGATATAGTTGTGAAAGGGCTACTGCCATATATGTTCCCCTAGTAAGTTAAATCAGTGTTTTCTATTGAAAGGGCCTGCTGAAAAAGAGTCTTTTAATACTAGAGCATGGTATAGTTGAGGTATACTGATGAGAGCCCAACTCCTTTTTTAATTTCATTCTTCCATTTATAATATTTTTCTCTCCCTCAGTTTAATGTATGTGGCAATTGCTGTCCTTCTCTGCGCAATCACTGCAGGTCTGTTGATTTTCTTCCTGCTGCCAAGGAACATAACCATATCAAGCAGTCGCCCTTTCCTCCAGCCTAGCCATATTGACTTGAATAAAACAGCTCAATTCGCAAACTTCACAGTCGTGGTAAATGTTCACTACATCCATGTCTTTCACCATTTGTGTTCTCTATTAATCATATATATATATATATATATTTTTTTTTTTTAACAATTTAAGGCTACAGGATGTCCAAGACATGGATTTTCATTTTTTAAAGGATGGGAAGGATGAGTGTAATATATATATATATATATTTTTTTTTTTTTTTAATCAAACATTATAAAGAAAGAAAGACAGTAATATGAAAAATGGAAAAAGAAATGTATGGTGATTGCCATAAAATGAGTTTTATCAATTAATATTTTCACATATCAATTGAACAAATGAATGAAAAAAGAATACTTTGAGGAATGAAACAAAAAAACAAAGAAACAAGGAGCATTTTAATGTTGCCTCATTGCCCTGTGACTAATGGATAGAGAGACATTAGTAGTATTTACAGCATCACCGAATGTTCTTACATTTACGTTCTTACATTTATGTTACCATTTCAGAATCGCTACAATGTGTCAAACAACAACTTTTACAGTGTGAAAATATCAGGGATAGTTATGAAAGCATTCTACAGCGATGCGGTCATTGCCCTAAGCCAGGGCCTGCAGAACATCCCAGTTGAGATATCTGCACGCTCTGAGAAGCAACTTCATGTCCCTATTGATTTTGTATTAGATCCTAACAAGCATGGCAGTCTTGTGTAAGTAAAATCCAAACATTTAAATCAAAGAAAAAAGACAGGGAATTTGAACCTTTTTATGGTGCATATCATATTCTTAATATTTGAACAGAGAACTTCTCTAGATTCTTTACAAGGGACTTTCCAAATTGAATGTGTATCTATGAAATCTTCTCAAAATTATTCTATTTACACATCACTCTGGCATTCTTCAACTGCCTAGGGCATCATGCCCATTTAACATCAGAGCGGGGTGAGAAAATATCTTTGGAGAGTCTTTTTTTTCCGAAAGAACCTGACATCACCATCAATCACCATCACCATCACCATCACCATCACCATCAATCATCATCATTATTATTTTCATTATTATTTTCATTATTATTTTTATTATTATTATTATTATTATTTGATTTGCTTTGTTGAATTTTACATTTTACAGGGATCACTGTGTCAACAAATGGTCATGGATTCATAATCTGCCCATTTTATTTGAGTGAGTATAATTGCTTTGTATTATTAGTGCTGTCTTATTTATACAAATTATATCCTGTTATAGGCAAAGGCCTACTTCCACATAGTTATCCAAAGACTATGCCCCATAAATTTGAAAGAAAGCCGACACAACATCTTAATAACTTTCTTTTTCACTAGATTTTAGATATCTCATATGTACTTTGTTTCTCCTTTAGTTAAAAGATAATTTTAGTCAAATTGTATATTTCTTTCATGTTTTTATTGCCATTTTTACTACAGTCGTCACCGTCTTGTAACCCACCTTCTCTCTAGCCCTTTTTGCTTAATAACCAGCTGATTTCATGACATAGTTTTTCTTCTTTAAAAAAAAAACCCTCTAACAACTCACCTCTCAGACCAAACCTTTGTCTTATACCCAGTCTTTTTCACTGAGCCTATAAACAATAACCATGAGAAAGAACTTTCACACGATGCTGTCATCCCATTCATAACCTCTGGAACAAGTCACCTGCATCTCATGTCAACACTTATTAAAGCACACTTCTCACTAAGATAATGAAAGAATGTCGGAAGAATTGATTAAACCTAACAATTAACCATTTTGTTTTGTCTTTTCTGTGCATATTTTAATCATTTTGATTTATTGTTGATTTATCAGTAATAGCAATGCATTGTCAGACCTGTAAATTCCCTGACAAATGTTGGTTTTCATCATTTCCACAATCTGGATATAAGCCTCCATTTCCTCTGGAAACGAGCAGCCATTAGTCAACTGGTTTCCCTTTGCCTCAGTACTTTTTCTTCTTCATAAAAGCTGACAGACTCAGTCAACTGAGTATTCTTGTCAATGCGCCAAAAGTAACTAGACTACTAGTATTTGCATGTTAATTCTATATATTTAAGTTTCTGTTATAAACCTCAGCATCCCCACTGTATTTTACATTGATTGGTAGTGTATTCCATAATCTAAAAACACTAGGGAAAGTATGAATACAAATGACTATCTACTTGAAGATGGTAATGTAAATGTATGAGCACCAGATCTCATATGGTTATTTTTTCATTTGGAATTCTTCAAGAAGTAGTACTGTTTGATCATTTATTGCTTTGAAAAGAATGATAATCTTAATTCTAGCTCTTTGTGTGTGAGGGGTATCCATTGCAAGTTGTTCATGCTTATTTTAGTGTGGTCATAACTGTTGGTTACAAATCAGTCTGCATTTTTTTTTCGTTCTAAATTACCTAATTGGTTTTGGTAATGTGGATCCCACACACACCCTCCGTAACCTGAGACTGTATTTACAAATATTTTGTAGCACTTGGGGCATCAGGCCATCAACAGCCGCCCTCCAATGTCCCCAGACGTGTACTATCATCTCCAACTCTTTGTAGATGTGTGGTGTCTGTCAGACATCAGTCTCCACATATTTCCTCCAGAAGATCTGAGGTCTTCCTCTTGACCCCTTTCCCTGTGGGGTCCACGATCAAGGTGGTGTCACCAGTTGGTTTTGTTAGGTGTGCCCGATCCATCTCCATCTTCTCCTCTTTATCTCGTCTACTGGCAGATGGTTGGTCTTGTGGCATAAATCTGTGTTGCTGATAGTGTCTGACTTGTGCTGCACTAGTACACCCATGGGATATTCCATTATCAGGTGTTACTAAAAGTTTGATTTTTATGGAGGAGTGTCTTTGTTGTTCTAAAGGTTTCTGAACCATATATGAGGACTGCTTTTATATTTGAATTGGATCTATTGAATTTTTGTGCATATGGTGGTAAGAATCAATATATATATAAGTTACAGGATAATACTCATCTTCCTGAATAAAAAATGTGACACATAAACCTTGCTTTATGATAAATATGAAGAATGAATAAAGTCTATGTAGCACTCTTGATAACTCTCAATATTGAAAATACCTCTCTCTATTTGTTATATAAATACCTTCATGAATTCTGTCATCTTGTTTCCAGAGTGACTGCCAATTACACATATATGGGCCATTCTGAGCAAGCATTCCTTCAAACTTTTCAAACGGTTAGCTGCTACCCAGAACCAACCACCACCACAGCACAGCCCACCACTACTACAACTACTACAACTACAAAATTTCCTCCAACAAAACCACCACCAACACCACAGCAACTTACAGAATTGCTATCGATGGATGAGCCAATAGAATCCAAGTCCAAATCTTGAGCAAGTTTTATCCCTTCCATTCCACCCAGTAACAATGTGACTGTGACATCTACGCTTGTTCATTGACTACCAGATGCACTTGATTTCACTGTCTTGTAGCATGAATGTGTTTTAACTTTATTCAAAAAGCACTATTTATAGAGTGACTGCAGATACAAATGGAAACATTGTGCAAAGATGTTTAAGATGAACATCATATTTATGACGTTTTTCTCTAAACATAATTACAAGACTTCCTGTACCATACTGATTCTGCCAGAAATTCTGATACATCTTTGCAAGCTTGGAGTTTGACTTCTTGACAAACACTTTGATAAATGTTGTGATAACTTTGGCTTAAAATCTACAGCAGTACTGTGGATCTCAAATACAATGAGATCATGGAGATAATGGAAACTAGCTAGAGTCACCCATTATGGCTAAATGCAAGTTCTCTTAGAAATGAGAGAAAACTGGTTAAAGTATGGAGGCAAGCTACAGTCTCCCATTACAACTAAATACATGTATGTACACTTACGGACTATTATAAGCTAATTTCATAAGAAATGTAGTGTAGACATAAGGATTATAAAATAATGCTAGTTATTGCTGAGGATGTATATTTAGGATATCTATGGATTCTTTGCATTTTTATTGCAGCAATGAACAATCTGGTATTTCAAAACAATTACTGAAAAAATGATTCATTTCAATAACAAAATTATGAAAAATATGTCATACTTATATATTTGAAAATATTCATCCTTTATGAAAAGATACATCATGTATATATGAAAAAGATGTAGCAGTACTTTCCAAATCATCGGAAAAAAAAAAATATATATATCATTGTCATCTCGGATTCATTCTATAATTTATACTATTTCTGAACACTTTCTGCAAAGTTTTATATGTGATGGAGTTTTCAACGTAGCACATAGAGAAGCAAGTGTTGATTTCCTGTGTTATTTGGAATCCCAGACTCATAGGAGTTTCTGTAATATCAAAATTTTGGAGAAAGCTGTCTGAAAAGCATGAAAATTAATTTAATTATTAAAGAACTTTTGTGGGGAGTTTGTTCTTTTTAAATACTTTAACTGTCTTATTAAACATAATCTTTAAAAATGCTCAGTAGGATTTATTCCTGCACGGCATGAGGAATGTTGTACGTTCTCTAACTATAACATAATATGACAATTTGATATTAATTTTCATTCAATGCAGTATTTGAAATATGATTTTTCCTTTAATCAAGAGGAAATGATATATTATTTTCTGTTATTCTTTTCAACCACAAATAAACCAAATCTCAGGTGTATTTATTGTCTAATTCATGCTCTTTATGGTCAATGAGTGTTTATTTATTCTGTCCATCTCAAGTCATATTTTTTGTTATATAGTATTGATTGAAGGCATTTCATAGCCGAAACATCCTCATGTGATTGTCATCATTACTTGTCTCATTACACTTCTTATTTTTATTAGAAACTAGTATAAGGAGAAGGTTTGAATAATATGGAAAATTATAATTCATCACATCAAAGAAATACATATAATTTTTTAAATATTATTATATATATGAATGTTATTCATCCTACAAAAATGATGCTAAAGATTCATACTCATTGTATATGTGGCATGTATCATGTGAAAATATGAATGCAAAGAAAATTCTGCAGATGCTAAAATTTGACCTTTTTTCAATAGTGTTGAAGATATTCAAATGATTTTATTTTAATTAAAATATGTCCCTTGTCACATCAGCTATGTAAGTTTCATTGATGTATGCCTAAATGTTTTGTTTATAGAGGGGGGGGGGGGGGGTGGATTTTTTTTTTTAATTCCTCAAATTGTACAGACTCTAGCAGTTGTAAATCTAAAAATAGCTCAGGCCTAAGTGAATTAAGAGGGAGAAAATGCTGCTTTCATTCATCCGATTGTCTTTATTTTGTCTTCCTTATAATGAGACCTAAAATAAAATCTTGTCCCGACATTTTTCTGTGATGTGTCACATAGGTAACCACATTTTTTTTTATCAAGCAGCTTACAGAGTGAGAATAATTTAGATCCACAATATTTCTTTTTTTAGAATTGTTTTGCCAAAGCTGAAAGATAGTTAATCCATATATTCTGCATGATCAGGGGGGAAAAAAAAGGGTGAATGAATGATAATTGAGTAATTTTTCCCTCTACTGGTGGAGATATTCCTTGCATCAAACAGAAATAAGATACTTACTTACTTTACTTTTTCCGTCTGCTTGTACCCGTGGGCGTCGCAGGGAGGCACAATCGTCTGTCTGCCGCAA
>JBCJKE010166246.1:0-10424 GCA_039654525.1 Melibe bucephala
GAGAGAGAGAGAGAGAGAGAGAGAGAGAGAGAGAAGGAGAGAAAGGAGAGAGAGAGAGAGAGAGAGAGAGAGAGGGGGGAGGGGAGGTGGAGGGGATGCGGGCAGAGACAGACAGATAGACACACAGACAGACAGATTGACATAGACAATGATATAGAGTCACAGAGACAGAGTGAGGAGATAGACAAAGACTGACAAACAGACAGACAGTGAGATGAAAACGGAGTCAAGACCAATAATCAGGAAGAGGGGAGAGGGGAGGAAGAGAAATGGTAAACTGCTACAAAAAACTACAAACAACAAAAATAGCCAAAAGAAATGAAATGTAATAATATTAAATTTTTCTATGCACACATCAAAGAGACATACAAAGTTGTAGCTTTCAGTCACAAGTATGTTTATTTCTCCAAACAATGTGAGTGACCGAAAATCTCAGCATAAAAGTACACCATGTATCTCTTCGCTTCATAAACCAAGTTTCCAAACCCATTCCTCATGTTCCTTAAAAGCAATAATATAAATTTCACAACGGAATAGTTTGTCACCTTGGTGCTAAAACTCAACCTGGCAAAATCTCTAATATCTGCAAATTTAATTTTACAGTTATAACCACCTGAGTATGCCATCCAAAAATAAAAAATATAATTTTTTTTTTTAATTAAAAGATATTAATCAATAAACACTACTGCCTGTGAGTGACAGTGGATTTGAGGTTTACTACAAATTTTAATTTTTAGAACTCTTTTTTTTTCAAAGAAGAGTATATCTTTAACTTTAACACCAGAAGGCTGGTACTACTTTAGGACAAACAAAATTATTGAAATTTTGTGAGAAGATCAATGCACCAAGGTGAAAACACACACTGAGGCAGACAAGCGACTTGGAAAGTAGTAAAAAAAAAAAAAATACTTTCATCCACTCAAATTCAAACATCAAAATCTTTCAATCAAGACTTGTCCACTTCCATTATTCCTTTCACTCAGATAAGCTTCACACGGCTTTTCTTAAAAAACATATCCCAAACGGAAGCTGAGGTACTTAATACGCATAAAACATGGCTAACACAGGGAGCATATCAGTAAAATAAAAAAAAAAAAAAAAGAAAACCACTGGCATCAAGACATCGGCCAACATGCAACCTCACTTGTCACGCCACAGACATCAATGCAACTTTCATCCCTTAAAAGTATGGATAAAAGCATAAGATTTAGGCAATTAAAAAGTATTTATGGAAAAGTTTCATGTTTAGAATCTTAGTTTCCATACTTCTAAATACCTATAAAAGTTAACAAACACACTGCAGTCATGCAACACAAGACATTCACTACAGCATTAGGCCACCCAGCCATCATCTGTATCCACAAACAAGGACTAGTAGTGAGAAGCAAACTAGAGCCAACGCGTCCTCTCCAACAAAGACACTTAAATGTAAAAAAATAACTGATTATAACATAGATATATATTTGTGGGCATTTTGACACTTGCTCAAACTTTTGAGATTGTCAAATGGAGGGGGCGGAACAAGGGGATATAATACTAAAAACATGTACACTGGATTTAATATCACGAAAGCGTGGCTTTTGAGATTAAGCGACAGATTGTTTATCACACATGTCACCATGGCCATCAACAACCTAATGAATAATCAAGTCATATATATATATTGACAAATATTACATTGTGAGAACAGCCATTGTTGTCAACAACCATACATGTTTCACAGGTATACCGATGTAAAGAATACAATAAAAATGATATTAGTCAGGCATTCATGGTGCATAGCATAAAAAAAATATCATTACGCTCTTCTGCAGTCCAAAGGCAGAATGATGTATCTGTGCACTACTTGCCTTCTATTTCTATGGGAGCATGGACCGGATACGTCATGTTTTTTCCAGATTTGAAACATTATTTTTACCACTTAATTTGTGCTATGTGCCTTTGTCACAAGGACGTGAGTAAAGCTGGTGTTAGAAGATGGTACTAAGTATATAGTGCTCTTCCAGCTGATACATCATTTAGCCTTGGGACGGCAGTGTTATTTCAATGTTAAAATACTGTCTGACACCAACTGCTGGACAATGGAGATCAACATTCATCATGGAACGGAAACAGAACAGCTTTGAAATTCAACCCAAATAATACCAAGATTATTTCAATTTGAAATCTACTGAATCAGAAAAGTAAATTAACAACAAAAAGAAAAATGTATACATTCCGCAATTTATATTTTTATCGCAATTATATAATATGTAGTGATCACTCTGAACTTTTCAATTATGGATGTTCTAAAAGAACTAAAAATCGGACTGTCATGCATTTACTTAATAAACGACAAAAATATTTTTCTTTAAATCTTGAAAAGGAATGAATCGTGACACTATCATCTACCATTGGTAATAAAAATTACATTTGGGTTGAATTGCCAAGTTTAAAGAAACTCATGTTCAGTCTGATAAAAAAGAAAAGTATTAACTCAAACATAATGATTTGAACAAGATTATAACACTGATGAAAGAAGTTGCCACAAAACATGAAGGCGATAAGTACAATGGAAATCTAAGCCCCTAAGAGAAGCAAAAGAGGACATCTTTTGTCAAAATGCAACCCAAGTTGGTAACAATACACTACTCCTGCAATCATTGCCTTGCCTTTCTCCTCCTTTTATGAAAAAAAAAAGTCTTTTCTTAACATAAGAATGCCACAATGAAAATTTTAACAACTTAGAATGTATGTAATGAATCAAGGGATGGTGAAATAAAAGATAAAAAACTAAAAGCGAAATCCTCCCCTTAAAAAAACAAAAACAACTAAACCACCTACCCCCTTCCCCTCTCACAACAAAAAACAAATGACAAAAAACTTTTCAAAAAAGAAAAAGGTTGTTCATAATTTTTTTTTTTTTTTTTTTTTAAACCCAATTTTATCATCCTCATTTTCGGAAAGCGTTTTCTTTTTCTTTCTTTTCTCTGACATGCGCCTGACAGAGAAATATGGTGATCTGAAATAAAGAGCGATGTCCATAACCAAAATCTTCATGAATTGTGATTTATTGGAAGAATATGAAGGCTTAATGGATCTTGACGGATAGAATCTACATCTTAAGACAGAATTTTTTTTTTTTTAAATGCCAATTACACTCAACTGGCACTTTCAAGATCTGAAACCATTAAAATAAGGGGGAAAAAAAAACAAAGAGAAAGACAAAAACATAAGACCCCAACCCGATAAAAGTTTAAAACGATAAAAGATAAACTCCAATAAACAATCCATGTCTACTATGTACATAATTAGATTGTTAAAATGTGGAATAATTCTAAGGAATTTTTGAAGAGATGACATGAAACGTGGAATTTATTCCTAGAAAAACAAGCACAACTCATTTGGCATGCTAACATCTCTTGCTTGGAACAAACTCAGGGGCAAGAGGATTCAGTCTACTTGTGACAATAACCTGCAAAAACAGAAGAAAAAAAATTAGAATGTATTTTAAGTATCAAAACAAATATATTTCTCTGTAATTTCATACTAATGATAAAAACCAAATAAACCCAAAAAAAAAAACCAAAAAAAATTCTTGAGATCTTCCCAATATTTTTTTCCTCAATTTTCATAAAAAATAAACAAATAAATCTAAAAAGCACATCTTTGCAAAAATTAAGTAAAATGGGTAGAAAAGTCATATAAAGCTAGAGCAAAAGAAAAACTAAGGGAGTCCAGAAAATCTTATATAATGTAGAGCATCATCTGATGACATTTCATACACATATATTTATCATGTAACAAAATACATCAATTTATTGAATGGAAGTAAATCTTTTTCTCTAAGGGGTGAGAAATTACAGTTGAGGGATGTCAATATCAGAATCTAGATTGGCACTGTGTGGTAACGTAGACTGAGGTCTTCAAGGTCAGATTCTTTTTTCAGGCTTAGCAAGTTAACACAACCAATCAAAACAAAATCGGTTCAAGCAACAACAAAAAAAAATTTCAAGTTCTGAGCTGAAATATCCAGCAAAAAAAAAAAAAACAACAACAACAAATTAAAAATAAGTCACCTCCGCCACTTTACCCAAATGAAGTAATCCATGATTTGAGTACAGTAAAACATACATATAAAACAAATGAAAGAGTTGCACAAACCTCATCAGCACTAGACAAAGTATTACATGGCTCCTGCCGCGCATGGGCAATACCGTGAGTTCGAATACCAGCCTGATTTGAATCAAAAGTAATGTACACATTCTCTACAGGTGACGTGGATAGAATTTCTGAAGCCAACTGCTCCATTTCAAATAAGTCTTCAAAGCCTTGCTCTATCATCTCTTGTTCCATCAACTCCTCTTCAACCTAAACGAAAATGGAAAGGAAAGAAAATTAGCTTTCAATATTCTTTTCATACTCTTTGTTCAGTTTTTCAAAACCTTATTTCTAACTTTGCTCTTTTATAGCACGTTCACAGAATATTCATCCATAATTTCACCAAAATCCAACATGACAACCAATTAGTTTGTTCTTTTCGACTTACAAACATATTTTGATGTGAAATGAAAGGGTCTGACCAATCAACCTGTCATAAATTAATGGTTTTAAGATAAAAGACAATTTCTTTCCTAAATTAGAGCATGTTTCAGAACCGATTCGATGACCGAGTTCCACTGTGTAGAATTCCAACCCGTTTAAGTTTATTCAATGATGAGTGAGTAATTGCAATCAATATATTTTTCCAGGCAATAGAGATCATAAACTCTCTCCACCTGATAATTGAAATTTTAAACATTTCTTTACTCATCCATGTGAAATTTTACAAAGCAGATGAATGTTTAGTTGAGGGGGCCCAGGTTCAAGAAGGAAGACGGGGAGGAAAATATTGGCAATATGCAAGTAGTAAGCACGTATGTGTAATACTGAATAGGCATAATAAAATAAGGTACAAAAAATAAGTACATAGAACTAAAGCAACTGATAATACTTCCTAAAAACGTTCAATAGTGTAAGAAGTCAAAAATGCAGTGTGATTCTTTGGATTTAAAGATCAGATTCATTCCTATCAAACTAAAGCACATCTGAGAAGTGTTACTTCATAGCCAGGTAGAGGTTAAATCTTGATTTAACCTTAATTCACAAAAACATATTGCCCATTTCAACCAGTCTTCAAAATCATCAGTCTTCAAAATCACAGACAAACTCAGTTGAAGTATTCTTTTCATTATTTTTTTAATCAGATCCCTAATACGCAATGAACATAACATGGTACTTCTAAATTTCACCCAAATCTGACTGGGCAATCAATTTACTTAGAGACGTATTTTAGTGTGATGGACGCAATGTGTACTTTTAAATCCATTGGAAAGAAATCATTTTTAGAGATATAAGTCCAGTTTGTAAATTACAGAATGTTCCCCTATTGGTTCAATGAGAAATTGTCATTGTATAAACTTCTCCCATCTTCTTTAAGTATATTTGTTGGGCGTGATCTGTCGATTTGAGCGATCCATCGATTGCGCAGCGCATTTGGTTGATCGATGAAATGCGAGATAATCCATCGATTGTTGCGCATTCCGTTGATCTGTAGATCGGGCAGCGCTTTTTGTCAATCCTTTTGGTTGCGCATTCTATAGATCTTACCCCTGAGAGTTATGTTTAGTTGTTGTCTCCAAAGACCCTATAGATCTAATAGTGAAAAATGTCAATTACAGCTTAAAAAAGTGTGCTTAGATCAGTAGGATTGCTAAGATAAAGGGTATCTTTTGTCAACTCAATAGTTTACAGCAATAAATGAACAGCAAACAACTGAAAACAAAGGCCATAAGATGTGGCAGTGGCCAAAAGTCAGCTCGCAGTAAAATGCTTTGCTAATACTAATATAGTGAATGTGCTACCCTCAGTCACATGCCCCACTTTGCAGAAACAAAGCCGGGAGGAATTTCACCTAGTCCGCCAGGCAGGTTTCTTAAACAATACTAGAATACTGAGAAGGTAAACAAGTGAATCTTGGCTTTATTAGAGTATTATATTACAGATGGCAGACCAGATGGAATTTCTTCCTCAAAGCCGCTAGTGGGCATAAAAGCTTCAACTGACTTGCAACCTGATTGGTTACTATTTACAATTCCACTAATACCTTCCTGGGGGTTTTTTGTTACTGAGGTCAGGGTAGAGGTTCGACAGGTATCACTGGCGCGCCTCTCGAGTAGAAAGTTCACGACCTCCATGTAACACGCGCCCTTGACCGTGTCGGCTACCTGCGTACAGCCAGAGTTTCCAGTTAAAAGTTCTCGACCACCCAAATTATTATTATTAGCCTACTATTATTACTATTAAACTGGACTGAATGGGTTCAACCACATGCTGGGGCTGACCCAATCTTCACTCTATCGACAGAATGCGCAGTAAATAATATTTCACGGATTAACAAAAAGCGATGTGCAATCTACAGATCAAAAGAATGTGCAATAATGATTGTGCGTGTTTCATCGATTATCCAAATGTGATCATTGATCATCCAAAAGCAAATCGACAGATCGTGCCCAACATATTCAGTGAAGAAGGATAGTAATTGTAGAGAATGATAGTGATTGTAGTCGATATGTTAATTTTTCAAGTTAATAATGAAAAAATAAAATTCTCTGTATCCACACAAGAGAAATTCCATGAGCGATAGCAAGCTCGAAACTATAGGCCTAATAAAAGTAATAAATAAATCCATGGATACTAGTAAAATGTTGGATGACTATGAAAAATGTTCAATACTAATGCAAAACAAAAAAAGCCATCACGTTTTAAATATGCAATCATCCTGCATAAGTCGATTTCACAAAAGCAATGTCTGACATTACGTCTAAAGGCTAAATTTGTTCATAAATGACTACACCAATAATATTGGTGACGATCTTGTAGCAACGGAATTGCTACGCCTGGGCTAGTATTCTAAGAGAAGTGCGGATGCCCAGCCACACTCCCTTCCCCTTTGATCATTGCCTCTTCTAATTTGAACTCAGAGTAATGAACTAATCAATAAGTCTGAGATAGAAGCGGTTGTGGGGGTGAATGAGTCTGAAAGAAGTTTGGTAGGAACTGAATTTTGCCAGGGCGGCAGCCGATATGACCTGCTCTTATCGATTTTAACCACCGTGGGTTCTTTTACATGCGCAAAGGTACATGGGACCTCCTAGTTTATCGTCCGTCTCCGATGGGACTAAGCACTCATTTATCCTGCCTACCACAGGACAGGGAGACGGAAAAAACCCGAAAAACTCAGATTTTAAATCAAGCCTGCATAGCCTGGGAACGAACCCCTGACCTCTGGCATGGTGGTCGAGTGCTCTAACCACTGAGCTATCCGTGCTCCAATAATATACATCCAAGATATTAATTGACAGCCAAGTATAATTGGGGTGAAATATTGTATAGGACAATTACCTACAAAAATTATGACCATGTATTAATAATAAAAATACATGTACATCTAGAAAATATTGATTGACAGCCACGTAGGAATTGGGAGAAATTCTGGATAATTACAAAGAGCTCTTCCTTTGGGTACACAATCACCCTTTCACATAACCAATCTCCCACCTGAAAAACTGCCACTAAAGTCAAAGAGTAACAAAAATTCATTGGTTCCCTCTAATTATGTAAGGATGCTAGAGCAAACAATTATCAAATTCTGTCCCCATCAAGATACATACCTGTTGATCAAACTCTTCCATTTGCTCCATCCACATATATTCAGAAAAATCAACATCTTCATTTGGTCCAACTGGAATGATTTCATCATCTTTATGTCCCAATAATGAAGCTGGTGTTCTCATATTCATGATTGCACTCTAAAAAGAAAACAATTGCATCAAACTTTGAATTACATTAAATAATTTCTAACATACAAGCACACAAATGACAATTATTTTTTATTATTTTCAGATTTACGAAAAATCTAAATTTCATTCACATTTATAAGGGAATGTCAATTTTACAAGAATCTGTACCTCCATCAACTTAAAAAGACAAACACAATCTTCGAAAATAAGAATTACATGGAAAGATGCAATGAAAAAACTTTGAAGTAGAATGATTACTGGCAGACTGTTAAAAGGACAAGAGGTTAAAAAAAGGGAAGATGAAAACATCAATTGAGGAGACTAGTGTACAAAATAAAAAACTTCTCATAAAAGACAGGCATACTATTTATTGTTGAGAGGTGAGAACTAGTCACTCTCACCACAAGGCAAAACATAACATTTCTTCAAAATTCAAAGTCTTGGATGAAATTTACTTACTCACTCAAAAAATGTATTGATGCTTTTATCAGGACAAAAAATAGAAGTACTGTCTATATTAAATTTCCACTTTTTGTGATTGTACTTCACTGTGCAAAACAAATATAAGTGAAAACAAGATCTGTGCATATCAAGGATCCATTTAACTTACATTTTCCCACCAACACATCCCTCTTTTCCCCTAAACAAAGGCAATATATACTCATTTACTTTGAGGGTTATTATTCTCGACCGGTTTTTGCCTTCAGTGAGGAGACCTAATCTACTTTCGGTCTTGGCTAGTCTACAGATCATTCGCATTGCCATTGTCTTTCCACCTGAACATTTGTTGTGCGAAAACGTGTCGTATACATGTACCCGGATACTTCTAATTCTAGACATGAAAATTGAAATCTCTCACTACTAACTTCAAACTATCTTTGTAGCTTCATTATCAAGCAAGTGATCAATTGACTGACATTTTCACCGTTACGTCCCTTGATAGTTTCATTATAGCAACACTTCACCCATGGCGAGTCATTTCAAACAATAGCTTCAACTAGGCTCTACATCTCTCATTCATGCTCAGGCCCTTGAACATATAGGCCTTGATCTATAAAGCTATAGCCTTAAGCCGTATAATGAATGACGACCATAAGCAGGACAAAAATTGTATTGAATGCCCAAACCCCTACAACTAATATATATATATATTATATATTTTATATATGCAGTCCCAATTGTATTTTCATCAAGAATATAGTTGAGCTGTTACGAGAGATCTGATCTAGATCTAGATCTCTAGAGATCTAGAATCTAGATCTAAGTATCAAATTATCAAGAGATTCTAACCATCAGTCATCAGACTCAGAGATTGGCAAATGTTGCCAGATAAAAAAAAAAGATTCCTTTGCTTCTGGATAGATCTAGATTTTAGATCTAGCTTCTTTAGATCTAGATCTAGGTCTAACAAAGTTGTGATATTAAGAAAATAGAGATTCTACTCAACATCTTTAGTAGTGAGCACAAACGATCTAGATATCTAGATCTATATTGTCTAGATATCTCGATCTGAATCTAAATCACTGGCCCTGATTCCGTCGACGTTCTTGGCTTTTTTAGTTTAGCAACCGATCCTGGAACCCAGATCTAGCATTTACCTGAGACAGTTTGGCTGAAAAAATAATATTCTTTCAATGCCAATTCCAATGCAAACGAGCTTCCAATTGCCTCAACCCTTTTGAAGTGGGTGATGTTGTGCAAAAGCCTTTAAAATGAAACTGAAACTCTTATTTTCAAGACTAGTACTTACATTTTCGTTCGTCAGTACGTACAAAGACTTCGCCTGCGGTACTCTATTTGTAAACAACCGGATTACTGACAATATCAGTGCTAAAAGATCAACACGCGCATGAAATAGTGCGCCTGAACTATCTATCTATGCTTAGGCATTGATGCCTACTTCTAAAAGATTTTGCTTTCATAACTTTTCAAACACATTGTTTTATTGATACATGACTGTAAACAACTATGTAACAATGACATTGACTTTCAGAGCTATTTTGTGAGACGTGGATTGATATTCGACTTAACCCGACTGATCTAATTTTAGATTGAACTCTAAAATGCCGCAGTTGTGACAGGTCATCTAGGGATCTCCAAAAGGTCAGCGACAGTGAACGTTCATCCTTGAGTTGAATCAAGGCAATCCTCTCTGAGATCTTCTAGCCTATCAACTGCTCTTCGTTGATGATTCACAATTTACATGTAGATGCTTTGCTATAATATGGAACAAAACGAATAAAAAAATTCCCAACAGAGAACACCATTAAAATTAAACGAAAGTGTTCGTTATGATACGGAAACATATTTCTAGGATTGAGAGAAAAATATTGATCAGGCTTTTCGTTTTGAATAATTTGCTGTTGCTCTTCGCTCATTCTATCTGCAACGCTCTTTGTCCATATTTATCAATTTATCTTTTTCTTTGTGGAGGAGGGGGGATGTTTTGTTTTGTTTCATGTTGTTTGGGGGTTTGTTTGTTTTGTTTTGTTTTTTTGCTTGAGAGGAGGGGGTTAGCTCCGGGGTTTTGTTGTTTGTTTTTTTAGGTCGGGTGGGGTGCGGGGGGGGGGGGGCTAGTTCTTTTGTCCCCCTCCCCCCTCATCT
>JBCJKE010166357.1:0-10423 GCA_039654525.1 Melibe bucephala
TCTTCCTGTTACTTTTTAGATAGGGGCATGTAAAGGTCCAAGTACCTAATAGGCCTCTAAAAATATGATATGATATACTAAGTCAAACAAATTCTAAGTAATTTAAGTAAATACGACTAAGGGTGAGATATGGCTTCCTAGGATAAAACAATAGAACCTCTGAACGATGGCTCAGTACAACTCAATTCAGGAAACTTGTACCAAAGATATATATGCATAAGCAAGGCGAAGAACATGTACAATTTTTTCACTTCAAATAAAGGCCGACATTTTGTATGAAAAGGCTTTCTTGCTCTTTGCATCCTGAGAATATTGGTTTGTGAAGTCACACAACATTTTCATCAAGCGGGCAATGAAAAACAGCTCTAAGAATGCTCCTGCAAAAAAGAATGAAAAGTGAAAGACAAAAATTGTGAGAACATGAGAACGTTGGTAAAAAAACAAGAAACAAATAAAATAAAAACAAAACAAAACAAAAACAGCAACAAAAACAAACACAAAACACAATTAAAACACAACACCCCCAACCCCCCTTAAAAACAAAAAAACAAAACAAATCAAAAACAAAAACGGACATCAATAAACAACACAAACCAAGGAAAATGTGAACGTTGTTTTCTGTGAAATTGACATAAACATCAATGATAAATGATAAATGATATTATATAGGCATAGATATATTAAAAATAGAAAAAATAGTCAAATGACATAATTATTGGTAGCTTTACATTTAGAATGTCTTCAACATTACCTGACATGAGGTATTCGTTAAATTCGTCTCTTGTGCAACAATAGGCCAGGGGGATTCTCTGATGGGAAAGGTGGAATGGAAGTGTCTGGTCCTGTATCCTCATAGGTCAATACTTCACTGTGAAAGGTCCTGAATAGACGGAATGATGAAGTAAATAGTAAAGCAATATTTTACTGAGAAATAAATTTGCTAAAATTTAATAATAATAATAAAAAAAATACCATAAATATTCTTTCGGTAAAACCTCTGCATAGGTATTACTGCTATTTCTTTCCATGAGATGTCAAGGTAAGGCATTACAGATATTTCTTTCAATAAAACCAGCATAGCATGTACCCGGGAATAATTCTTGCAATAAAATCTGGATGGCCAGATGTCAACGCTGTTTCATTGAATAAAATATGGACAGCAAGTATCAATATTATTTCATTCAATAAAATATGTATCATATCACAGAGCATCAAAGCTCTTTCTTTCAATAAAATAAATACAACAAGCAGTCAATGCTATTTCTTTCCAAAAAACATTTACAGCTGGGCATTAACACTTTCAATAAAATCTGTACAGCAGATTGACGTACATATTTTAAAGAAATATATAGTGTTGACGCCTATGTGGACAGATTTTATTGAAAAAAATAGCAAAGAAGCTTGCTGTACATATTTTATTATTTTTATTGAAAAAAATTGTGGTGGCACTTTACTGAAAGAAATAGTGTTGACACCTTCCGTATATTATATTTTATTGGAAGAAATAGTATTAGCGCTTGCCACATATTTTGTCTGAAAGAAATAGCGCTGACGCTTTACTACACAGATCTTACTGAAATAATTAATATTGATACTTGCCATACATATTTTGTTGAAGAAATTGCATTGACAATTGCTGCATACATTTCATCGAAATAAACAGCGTTTACGCCTTACTGTGCATATTTTATTGAAAGAAATAGACTTGATGCCTCTCTATACATATTTTATTAAAATAAATAGTGTTGATGTCTTTTCGTACATACCTTATTGAGAGAAATAGCATTGACGCCTTCCGTACAAATTTTATTGAAAGAAATAGCATTAACGATTTTATTGAAAGAAATGACATTGACGCTTACTGTAAATATTTTATTGAAATGAATACCATTGATTCCTTAACGTATCTATTTCGTTGAAAGAAAAAGTATTGGCATCATTCCTTACAGATTTTATTGAAAGAAATAGCATTGACGCTTGCCATACATATTTCATTGAAAAAAAAACAGCGCTGACGCTTTACCATCCTTACATAATTAATCGAAGAATATAGCACTGAAGCTATGAACGGCAAAGCGTCAAAACTGTTTATTTCAATAAAATATGTACCGAAAGCATCAATGCTATTTCATTCAATAAAAACTGCATGGAAATCATCAACACTATTTCTTTCACTAAAATATGTATGGTAGGGTGTCAACATGATTTCTTTCAATAAAATCTGTATAGCATGGTGTCAGCTCTATTTCTTTCAATGAAATATGTACATCTAATGTCATTGCTATTTCTTTCAATAAAACTGTACGGCAAACGTCAATGCCATTTCCTTCAATAAAATCTGTATAGACAGACTTTCTTTCTATAAAACCTGTATTATGTCATCGTTGTCAGTGCTATTTCTTTTAATAAAATCTGTACAGTAAGGCGTCAACACTACTTCTTTCAATAAAATCTGTATGGCATGGTATCAGCACCATTTTTTTCAATAAAATCTGTACGGCAAGTGCTATATAGCAAAAGCTATATATTTCAATAAAATATGCACACAAAGAGTGAACTCTATTTCCCTCAATAAAATCTGTACGGCAAGATGTCAAGACCATTTATTTCAATAAAACTTGTACAGTAGGACATCAAGACCATTTCTTTAAAAAAAAAAAAATCCGTATGGCATGGTGTCAACACGATATCTTTCAATAAAATCTGTACAGCACGCTGTGAACCCTACTTCTTTAAGTAATATATGTATGGCAAGCGTTAATGTTAATTCATTCAATAAAATACGTATGTAGGGTGACAACACTACTTTTTTCAATAAAGACTGTATGGCATGGTGTCAGCACTATTTCTCTCAATAAAATCAGTACAGCAAGGCGTCAAAACTATTTATTTCAATAAAATTTGTATGGTTAAAGGCATCAGTGCTATTTCTTTCAATAAAATCTGTACGGCTAGTGTAAATGCTATAGATTTCAATAAAATATGTACACAAAGCTTCAACACTATTACTTTCAATTAAACCTGTATGGCATTGTCTCACTGCTATCACTTTCAATCAAATCTGTTTGGCAAGGTGTCAACCCTTACAAGGCTGTAACACAGCCTAAACCTGGACACCAGAGGGAAGAAGAAAGAGAGGACGGCCAAAAACAACATGTGGACTGTGGAATAGGAAAGAAAAACAGCAGGATGGAAGAGATGGGGTGAAGCAAGAAAAGCAGCAATCAACATGGAAATATAAAGAACATCTGTGAAGGCCTTATAGGACACAAGTCACGAAGGAAATAGGTAACAGGTAATGTATGTAAGGTCGTTAACACTATTTCTTTCAATATAATAAGTATGGCAAGCGTCGCTATTTCTTTCAATAAAATCTGTACTCCAAGACCTCAACACATTATTTCAATAAAATATGTACAGAGATGCATCAAAACTATTTCTTTAAAAAAAATGGGTCAATGATATTTACTTCAATAAAATATGTACGGAAAGGCGTAAATGCTATTTCTTTAAATAAGATATGTACAAAAAAGCATCAACGCTATTTCATTCAATAATATATGTATGGCAAGCATCAATGTCATTTCTTTCAATAAAATCTGTATGGAAAGGAGTCAACGCTATTTATTTCAATAAAACTTTTACGGCAATTGTCTACGCTATATCTTTCAATGAAATCTGTATGGCATGATGTCTGTGCCATTTCTTTCAATAAAATATGTACGGAAAGCATCAATGTTATTTCTTTCATTAAAATCTGTACGGCAAGTGAAAATGCTATATATACATATGTACACAAAGCGTCAACACTATATATTTCAATAAAACCTGTATGTCATTGTGTCAGTGCTATTTCTTTCAATAAAATCTGTACAGCAAAGCGTCAACACTATACATTTTGTTTATGTATGGTAAGTTATCAAAGCTATTTATTTCAATAAAATCTGTATGGCAAACGTCAATGCTATTTATTTCGATAAAATATGTAAGGAAAGTTATCGACACCATTTCTTTGAATAAAATCTGTATGGCCTTGTGTTAGTGCTATTTCTCTCAATAAAATCTGTGCGGCAAATGTAAATGGAAAATATTTCAATAAAAAATGTACACAAAGTGTCAATACTATTTTTTTCAGTAAAACCTGCATGGCATTGCGTCAGTGCCATTTCTGTCAATAAAATCTGTATGGCAAGGTGTTAACACTATTTCAATAAAATATGTACCTAAAGGCATCAAAGTTATTTCTTTCAATAAAATGTGTATGGCAAATGTCAATGCTATTTATTTCAATAAAATCTGTATGGCAAGGTGTCAACACTATTTCAATAAAATATGTACCTAAAGGCATCAAAGTTATTTCTTTCAATAAAATCTGTATGGCAAATGTCAATGCTATTTATTTCAATAAAATATGTATGGAATGTCATTGACACTATATCTTTCAACAAAATTTGTATGGCATTGTGTCAGTGCTATTCCTCTCAATAAAATCTCTGTGGCAAGCGTCAGTGCTATTTCTTTCAATATAATCTGTACTGCAAATGTAAATGCTATATTTTTCAATACAAAATATACCAAAACCATCAACACTATTTATTTCAAAATAATATTTACCGTAAAGCCTCAATGTTACTCCTTCCAATAAAATCTAAGCATGAATGTTATTTATTTCAATAGAATATATACAGTAAGGTGTCAACACTATTTCTTTCAGTCAAATATGTACGGCAAGTGTCAATGCTATTTCTAGCAATAAAATCTACGGAAAAACGTCAATGCTAATTCTTTCAATAATATATATATATACGGTAGGGTGTCAACACTATTTTTGTCAATAAAATCTGTATGGCATGATGCCAGCGCTATTTCTTTTCATAAAATATGTACGGTGGCATCAAAACGATTTCTTTCAATAAAATCTGTATGGTAAGAGTTGATGCTACTTATTTCAATAAAATATGTACGGAAAGGCACCAATGCTATTTCATTCAATACAATATGTATGGTAGGCCGTCAACTCTTTTACTTTCAATAATATATATATATGGCACGTGTCAAATCTATTTCTTTCAATAAAATATGTAAGAGAAGTGTAAATGCAATATATTTAAATAGAGTACACAAAGCATCAAAACTAGTTATGTCAATAATATTCACGGTCAAAGCTATTTATTTCAATAAAATTTGTAAGACGGCGTAAACACTATTTATTTCAACAAAATCTGTATTGCATTGTATCAGTGCTATTTCTTCCAATAAAATCTATACTGTAAAGCGTCAATTTATATTATTATAATTATCATATCATATCATATTCATGGGCTAATAGGATAAAGATCCTTTAAATGCCCGATTCAACTAATACATTATATATAAACATGGGCATACATAATACAATCTGCATGCATACGTATAGTTAATCAAACATATAATGAAGATCAATCAATTTTTTATCAATTGAAGCCTTGAAACAAATGAGGGATCTTGCATTTTTATAATTATTTCAATAAAATATGTATGGCAAGCATCAATTCCTATTTAAAAAATCTGTAAGGCAAGTCTCAATGCTATTTTATTCAATAAAATTTGTGGAAAGGCATAAGCACTATTTCCTTCAATAAAGTATGTACAGTAAATCGTCAACACCATTTCTTTCAATAAAATATGAAACGCAGGCATCAATACTATTCCTTCCAATAAAAGCCTGTACAGCAAGGCTTCAATAAATAATGTACTTACATTAAAATATGCACGGCAAGCCTCAAAGCCTATTTCCTTTAAAAAAATTTATATTACTTCTTCCAATAAAATCTGTACAAAAAGCATGAATGCTATTTCTTTCGATAAAAATATATACAATAAGGTGTCAATGCTATTTCTCTCAATAAAATCTGCATGGAAAGTGCAAATGGCTATTCACGGCAAATGTCAACTTTATTTCTTCCTTTGAAATATGTACGAAAAAATGTAAAAGCTATTTATTTCAATAAAATATGTACGGAAAGGCGTCAATACTATTTATTTCAAGAAAATATATAAGGCAAACATTAACTTTTTTACTTCCTATAGAATATGTACGGAAAAGTATAAACGCTATTTATTTCAATAAAATATGTACAGTAAGGCGTCAATACTATTTATTTTGATAAAAGATTTACGGCAAGCATGGACCTCATTTCTTATAGTAAAGTATGAACGAAAAGGTTTCAGAGCTATTTATTTCATTAAAATAAGTACGGATAGGCGCCAATACTGTTTATTTCAATTAAATATGTACGGAAAAATGTCAAAGCTATTTATTTCAATAAAATATTCCCGGCAAACGTCAACTTTCTTTCTTCCTGAAAAATAAGTAAGAAAAAGTGTAAACGTTATTTATTTCAATAGAATATGTACGGAAAGGCGTCATTACTATTTATTTCAATAAAATATTTACCGAAAGTTGTCAATCCCATTTATTTCAATAAAATATTTACGGCAAGCGTGAACCTTATTTCTAATAATAAACTATAAACGGAGAAGTGCAAACTCTATTTATTTCAATAAAATAAGTACTGAAAGGTGTCAATACTAATTATTCTAATTAAATATGTACGGAAAGGTGTGACAGCAATTTATTTCAATAAAATATTTACGGCACACTTCAACTTTATTTCTTCCTATTAAATAGGTACGGAAAAATGTAAACGCTATTTATTTTAATAAAATATGTACGGAAAGGCGTCAATGCTATTTGTTTCAATTAAATATGTACGGAATGGTATCAAAGCTAATTATTTCAATAAAATATTCACGGCAAAGGAGAATCTTATTTCTAATAATAAACTAGGAACGGAAAAGTGTAAACTCTATTTCAATAAAATATTTATGGCAAATGTTGACTTTATTTCTTTCTATAAAATATTTATGGAAAAATGTAAACGATATTTATTTCAATAAAATATGTACGGAATGGCGTCAATGCTACTTGTTTCAATTAAATATGTAGGGAATGTTATCAACCCTATTTATTTCAATAAAATATTTACGGAAAGTTATCAACCCTATTTATTTCAATAAAATATGTACGGAAAGTTGTCAACCCTATTTATTTCAATAAAATATTTACGTCAAGCGTGAACCTTATTTCTTATAATAAACTATGAACAGTAAAGTGCAAACTCTATTTATTTCAATAAAATAAGTACAGTAAGGCATCAATACTGTTTATTTTGGTTAAACATATACGGAAAGCAGTCAGAGCTATTTATTTCAATAAAATGTTTACGGCAAACATCAACTTCGTTTCTTCCTATGAAATATACACGGAAAATTGTAAATGTTATATATTTCAATAAAATATGTATGGAAAGGCGTAAATTCTATTTCTTTGTATTAAAAGTGTTAAGGATCGGCATCAACCCTATTCATTTCAAATAAATATTTATGGCAATTGTGAACCTTATTTCTTATAAAATTATGAACGGAAAAGTGTAAACTCTATTTATTTCAATAAAATAAGTACAGAAAGACGTCAATACTATTTATATCAATTAAATATGTACCGAAAGTTATCAACTCTATTTATTTCAATAAAATATTTCTGCGGCAAGCATGGACCTTATTTCTTATAATAAAGTATGAACGCAAAAGTGTCAGAGCTCTTTATTTCAATAAAATAAGTACGGAAAGGCGTCAATGCTGTTTATTTCAATTAAATATGTATGGAAAAGTTTCAGAGCTATTTATTTCAATAAAATAGTCACGGCAAATGTCAACTGTATTTATTCCTTTGAAATCTGTACAGAAAAGTGTAAAAGCTGTTTATTTCAATAAAATATGTATGGAAAGGTGTCAATGCTATTTATTTCAATAAAATATTTACCTCAAACGTTACTTCCTATAAAATATTTACAGAAAAGTATAAACCCTGTTTATTTCAAGAAAATATGTACGAAAAGGCGTCAATATTATTTATTTCGATAAAAGATTTAATGCAAGCATGGACCTTATTTTTTATAATAAAGTATGAATGGAAATGTCAGAGCTATTTATTTCAATAAAATAAGTATAGAAAGGCATGAGTTCTGTTTATTTCAATTAAACATTCATGGCAAACGTCAACTTTCTTTCTTCCTAAAAATATGTATGGAAAAGAGTAAACGTTATTTATTTCAATTGAAAATGTACTGAAAAGGGTCAATATTATTTATTTCAATTAAATATGTAGGGAAAGTTATCAACGCTACTTATTTCTATAAAATATTTACGGCAAGCGTGAACCTTATTTCAAATAATAAACTATGAATGGAAAAGTGCAAACTCTATTTATTTCAATAAAGTTAGTACTGAAAAGCATCAATACTATATCAATTAAATATGTATGGAAGGGTGTTAAAGCTAATAATCTCAATAAAATAATTACGTTATATTGTACGGTAAGCGTCAATGCTACTTCTTTCAATAAAACCTGTATGAAAAACGGCAACCGTATTTCTTTCAATAAAATATGTGCAGGGTATCACTGCTATTTCTTTCAATAAAATCTGTTTGGCAATTATCAGTACTATTTTTTAAAATAAAATATATACCAAAAAGTTTCAATACTATCTCTTTCAATAAAATCTGCACGGAAATGCATCAACACGATTTAAAAAAAAAAGACATGAACGGTAGACCATTTATGCTATTTCTTTAAATAATATATGTATGGCAAGCGTAAATGCCATTTCTTTCAATAGAATCTGTACGGAAAGGAGTCGACACTATTCTTACAATAAAATCTGTGCGGTAAGGTTCAATACTATTTCTTTCAATAAAATTTGTATGTTTGGTGTCAATGCTAATTCTTTCAATAAAATCTGTATGGCAATGCTTCAACACTATTTAATTTAATAATATATGTACTGTGCGTCATCATTATTTCCTAAAAAAAATCTGTATGGAAAAGTGTCAATGCTATTTATTTCAATAAATCCTGTAGGAGAAGCGTCAATGCTACTTCTTTCAAAAATCTGTACAGAAAGGCATCAACACTATTTCTTTGAATAAAATCTATATGGCAAGTGTCAACATTATTTCATCAATAAAATCTGTACAGCAAGCATTAACACCATTTCCGCTCAACAGCCCAGCCATCAGTTGACAAAGGCATTGATTGGGCCATTTGTAATTGGTCAGCGCAGGTTATAATACTCAAAAGTAAGTTCGCCAACAAAGTATGTATGTGTACCAACAAAGTACGCATGAAGGCCTTTTGCGTCAACGCTGACGATCTTGTAGCAATGGAATTGCTACGCCTGGGCCAGTATTCTAAGAGAAGTGTGGATGCCCAGCCACACTCTCTTCCCCTTTGATTGTTGCCTCTTCTAATTTGAGCTCAGAGTAATGAATGGGTCAATAAGTCTGAGGTAGAAGAGGTTGTACAGGTGAATGAATCCGAAAGAACTTTGGTAGGAATTGAATTTTGCCACGGAGGTGGCCGATATGGCCTGCTCTTTTCGATTTTAACCTTGGTGGGTTCTTTTACATGCGCAAAGGCACAAAGGACCTCCTAGTTTATCGTCTGTCTCTGATGGGACTAGGCACTCATTTATCCTGCCTACCACAGGACAGGGTACGCATGTGCACATGTAATAATTATTGAATATAAAGAGCATGTAGTCTAGTTAAATCACAAACCACTCTTTGCGTGGTTTCCAAGTTTTAATAAACTAAATGATTGGTTGCAGAAACCGTCTATCAAAAGTCTACCGGGACATGTCTTAGAAGTGTTCCTCATTGTCCTTCATGCTTGTCAGCCAACTGTGCTATCTGTGACATAATCATTCACCATAGTGCAGTACCGGACAGGTACCTAAGATGTTTAGGTTACATCAAACGTTGTTCAATGACCATCAGCCCACACTGTGCACCTGAATGTGGCATCCGTGTTGTGACTTGGTCGACCACACGACCAAGGTGTGATTCAGAGTCTAACATGAAGCAATTTCTTTGAATGTCTGTTATTTCATTGTCTTTGTGAGAAGTGCGCTGTTTCAAGTGTTGACATTGAGATGCAAATACCTTATCTCAGGGTTATGAATGGGACGGTGTGCTTGCATTTTTCTGAAAATGATCACTCATCGTTTAATTAATATATACTCTGACAAAGACCAGGTTATAACTACGAAGTTCTGGTCTGGTCTGAATGGCGGGTTATAAAAGGAGTGATTTAAATGGAAGAAAAAAGTGTTTCAAGAAAACAGCGGGTTTTAAAGTGGGCGATAAGATGATGAGGTATAAGACAGTGACTACTGTATATGTGTATGGTTTAATTTTAATAATATCGAGACAACCTTGCTTCTACCTCACAAAAATACCTCAGTACTTATTACTGATAGTCTGATACACAACACAATGGCATGGACTAATGGGGGGGGGGGGGGGGGAAAAAGAAAAAGAG
>JBCJKE010166468.1:0-24261 GCA_039654525.1 Melibe bucephala
CTCTCTCTCTCTCTCTCTCTCTCTCTCTCTCTCTCTCTCTCTCTCTCTCTCTCTCTCTCTCTCTCTGTCTCTCATATGCTCTCTCTGTCTATCTTTCTCTCACTCCCTTCCTCTCCCTCGCTTCCCCCTCCCCTTTCCCAGTTAAATTTTTTACTTTGATTATCAGTAATCAAGCAATGCAGGAGAGTAAAAGAAAATGTTAACAGCAAGCTATACACATCTTATCTGCTGGTTGGTCAGCAATTGATAAAATACCCTCACATCCGTAGTCTATCTTCAGTATTCAGTTTGGTATTTATAATCAGTGTACAACGGATGTGTTTTCTTGTACTGGGATAGACATGTTAGGGTTCTGTTCTAGGATGTGAATTCCAGTATGAAGGCAAGCTTGACATTTTCTTTTCTTTTTAGAGAAAAAGGGAAAGAGGAAAGGCGAAGAGGCACAGGGTTGTTGAAATTTGCATTAATTAATATAAAGATGTACCTATGTATGTAGACTGATGAATGTATTGTTGCTCTGGGGATTGCTTTCCTTAAAAAAAATAACATATATGTATAAAAATACAGCTTTGTGCATAAATATGTGTTATTGTATGTATGTATATCATATACTGTATAAATTTGCAACTTGATTTGTTGGTATGTATTTATTTAAATACCCATCAAATATTTTAAATGTAATATTATTATGTTATTTTTGTGTATTTTTCTGAAGATTGATAAATGCTCATTTATAAAGATGTTTTGTGTCACATGAATTTCATCTCAGAAGACATATTTCTAGGCTTGTGTACTTTTTTCATGTTTAGTCTTTCCCGTTCATTAAAATTTGATAAACTTCTCTATCCCTTTAATTTGATAAATTATGTCATCTTTACTAGTCTTCCTAATTATAACCCAACCCAAATTCATTGTAGATAGAATATATGTTTTCTGTTAACATCCATCAGATCTAGTATTTAACCAATGCTTCTTCTGTATATTAGTGGAATAAGATGTTATCTTGATAGTATAAAGCCCATGGTCCTCAGCATGGTCCTCAGTAGAATTATGTTGTATGAGAGGATTACATGTATTGAATACACATGTTTTATCCTCTCATGTTTCTGAATATTTTTTTTTCTTGTAATGACCCTGAATATTTTTTCTTTCTTGTGATGACCCATTATCAGATGAACAGCCCTTCAGGGATGGTACAGTTGATCAAGTACTTTGAGAGTCAAAGTGAACGTTTGGACAAACAGACCATTCAGCCTCATTCAGCCTGTCTCAGCTCCAAGTTTGAGTCTTTGATCAAATTTAATGGTGTGCCTATTCTACCACCCGCTGTAAGTTAAACCTTGGAATTTGCCACCATGTGCTTTGAATATTGGAGCGTCTGCTAATTTAATTAATCTTGGGAGGTTTATTTGGTGGATTGATTCTCCTTGTGGTGTGATGTATAATGGGCTTCTTTCTGTGATTAATTTTAAACAGGTTTGTGAATTTTGATTTCTTTTTTTTATTGATTTTGATTTGATAAATTAAATAGGAAACTGGGGGATAAGGAGTGGTGTGCCAAAAGTCTATGACTAGTCATGTTATTGTTTTATGCTTTTTATTTTCCTGAAAATCATCAGATGACTGCCAACAGAAGAGAAAAATTCAGGCAGTTGAAAAGAGAGGCTGTTTTCCGGGAAAAGAGGCACAAAGCCAGACAGAAGCGTGCAGCTTCTAAAACAGATTTTCCAACTTTGGATTCTAAGGTTTGTGGCCCATTTCAAAATGCAAATATTTTTCTCAAACAATCTTGTAGACCTTGCTAAAGGAATTGAACAGATTACAAACTCTTTACAATGCTCTCAATATTTTACTGCTCTGGAAAAATAAATTGTTTAATTTCCTTTTCGGGCATCACTGAACTAACTTTGCATACATTACAGTATATGTTTCTGTACACATTTCTTATGTATGAATATCTTTATTTGTATCTTTATCTATATCTTTATCTATTTCTGTGTGTATGTGTATAAATATATGTATATATATATATATATATATATATATATATATGTGTGTGTGTGTGTGTGTGTGTGAGTGTGTGTGTGTGTGTGTATTTGTTTGTTTGTTGGAAGAAGACCAGAAAAAGGCAATATTTTATTCTTTTATATTCTAATGAAGCTCTCTTTTTTGACTTTCTCTTTCCACATCGCAGGATCGTCCAATAGCTAGACAGTTAAACTTTGATTCTGAGTTGCCATTAGATGAAAATGCTCCATCCAGTCTACATCATCGTTTAGGGGCAACCAATCCCCTCAGTACATTTGCTACTGCTGAGACCGAAGGAAACGCAGAAGACTTCGGCATGAGAACTCTAGACTCCCTTGCGTCGGACCTTGTATCCCTAGAGGAGGCTGCTTTGCCAACAGTATTTAGTGGTCATACTTTGAAGTCAGTGAAAGAGCAGAAAATCTCATTCAATTTGGACCATCTATGTAAGGAATTAAAAATACAGGATCTAGGCTCCACAAGTGGAAGTGACTTGAGTGATGCTTTACAAAATACAAATACGTTAGATGGAGACTTGATACGAGGTGAAAGATGGGCAGAGAAATTCATGACCCACAATGTGAAATCTGGAGGACAAGGCCAGACAACCAGTTTTTGTCACGATAGTCAAGATACAGTTGTAGAAGTCTCACCAGAGGCAGGCGCCACCAGTCAGAACACAGACCACGGGAGCTCTTCAGGATTTGGGGAGAAAACAGAGCAGTCTAATTTAGAACAAACGCAGACGAGTATAGGCAGCTCTCCTGGTTGCGGATCCACCACCACCACTGATAGCCAGAAAAGCAAAGTTCATTTTGCATCTTTCATTTACGAATATAACACAAGTGCCAGCCAGTCGTTTGATAGTGCTGCTATTGTGAAGAAGAAAATGTCACCAGATAATACTGAAGAAGAAGAAAACAAGGTTGTTTCCAGAAGGGGCATTTCATTCTCCAATTCTTATGATGCCAAGCATAAAGTGAATCCTTCAAATAAAGCAGCAGAGAAAGAAGGGCCAGGTGGTCTCTTGAACCGAGTCTCTCTCCAGCAGGACAGTGAATCTTCTCCTGGCACGCCTCCTGTTGATTCCAGCACAGGGGTGCCCTTTCGGAATTATACCCGCAATGATCCGTATAATTCTGATAAAGAAAATGAAGAACACAGGGCTACCAAAGTATCCCCTAAACCGGATGGCAATAGTAAGCACGAAGCTCAGACTTCTTATGAACAATCTGGTGACATTTCCAGGCCACGGAGTGCTGCCAGGCGATTAAATATGGGTCTTCAGACACACCAATCTGGAAGCAGAGAGCCAAGGGACCACGGTGATGAGGACTATTTTCAAATTCATGGAGTCGAGTCACTGGCAAGATATGGGATGAGTTCTACCTCAATTCAAAGTTACCCTCATTTAGGAGGCATGGGCGAAGTGTCTGTATCATGTGATTCAAGCGACCTAGTTTCAGTTTCTCAGCTCTCTTTACCAAGACCAGGAGGAATTTTGTCTCTTGGAAAACACTCAGTGTCAGACTCCAATGCTTCATCAAAGTCCATGGCACTCACAGCAACCTCTGGGTCCAGCAGTAGTACTTTGAAGGAGGATTTGACTCCGAAAGAAAGCAATGATTTAGGTCTTAACATTGTTGACACAGAAAATGTTCAAGTTGACTTTCAGCACAATGGAGATGTCAACGAAGGTCCTCACTTGGAAAAGGATGGATCAGGCCCTTCAAATGGTGACAAGTCATCTGTGCAAAAAGACAGTAAAACATATTCACCTAAAGAGTTAAGCCATTCACCCAAGAAGTTAAATATAGTCAGCCAGCCAGATACAGAGGAATCGCTCAAGGATGTGACAGAAAAATCTGCTGCCACACCTTTCAAATCCCACATACGTCGTGGGTCCTACACTCTGAGTGAACCATCTCCTGTATTGATGCAGGCAAAGTCAAGATTAGAGGCAGAGAAAAAAAAGAAGTCTGAATCAACCGGTGATGCCGCAATGGCCTTGAAAGGTGCTGATACTCATGATCAAGATAAAGTACTCTTACAGAAAAAACTAGATTTTGATGATGCGCAAGATGAAACAAAGGACATGACTTCAATGCCATCAGATACTGAAAAAGAGGGAAAAGCTGAGCATATAAATAGATATCTTAGCCAGGTACAGTTCCAGAATTCCATGAATTTACACAGTCTTGACCATGACAGTGATGAAAACTGTCAAAATGAAGATGTGCCTTATCAAGAAACTGCCTCAAGTTCATCCCTCATTGATGTTCTCAGATCTATAGCAGAAAGCTCTGGCAGCTTAGGACATTTGTCTGACATAGAACTTCATTCTCTGCAGCAACAGCAGATGGAACTTGCACGGAAAGCTTTAATCGGACAACAGAAGAAAGATATGGAGGAACTCTTTATACAACAGGTAATGATCCTATTGGAGGAAATCTTTAATGTTTTTAGAGTAATTATGTTTTATACTCCAGCACCTGTTGATAAATGTTGGTTTGATCAGATTATATCGCATCAATGAAACAATGACTCATTAAATATGTTGTGGTGAAAACTTTTGTGTATATGTTTCTATGAGGATTACTTTTTTTCCTTTCTTAAATATGTTTACATCCTTGTCGTAAACATCATTTTATTTAATATTTGTCACTGTCTAAATAAATTAAGAACTAAGTGAACAACTCACAATATTGAAGTATCAAAGAAAGTTTTGAAAATATTTTTCTGAATAAATTGAATCATTTGTAAGATTTTTACGTTATGTAATGTTTTCTGAAAAATGTTGAAATCCCAACAGCTACTTTTTTATATATATACATATATATTTATAGAGAAAAGAAATCATGATGTTTGAAAAGGAAATCAAGTCAGCCCAGGAGCAGCACTTGGAACAGCATAAATTTCTTGTGCACAATGCTCCAGAAAATATCAAGGTCAAGGCTCGCAACCACAAGGAAGAGTACAGTCCTGAGAGTTCTGGCAATTTCATGGATGCCTCAAGACAAGGGTCACATATAGGTCCGACCAAAAAAACCAGTATGAATTCCCTGGACAATATGCGTCAGCGGCCAGTGAGTAGATCCTCTCAAAGTGAATCTCAAGGCGGGTTGAGCCTGAATCTCCAACCCAAGGTCTATTCTGGCATCTCGGCGAAATCTCCTCTTGCCAGGAATTTAGCCGGTGGCTATTCAGATTCCCATTCCTCCAAGCAAAACGCAGGTTTGAACCAGTTGTCGCTGCAGGAACAAACCTATGTAAAGACTATTGACAATGACAGTGTGTCTTCAAAGCAGAAGCCGGTGCTGGACCCTGTTGGTCTTGCCAATCACATCCCTGAGTTCAGCAGTTCCTCCGCAAAGTCGCCTAGAATGCATCGTCCCATGATGTTCAGATCACCACATCTTTTTTCTGATATTCGTAGAAAAGCCAGACATGTTGTCGTTCCTCCCGAAGTAAGTAACTTAGATCTTGAAATATTTTATTGTTGTTTAAATCTTCTGTATTACGTTTTTTAAAAGAAAATTTAAGTCATGGATAAGTTTTGCTATTTCCTTTACTGTACTGTGAAAGTTTCTTTGTGTATCTGCTATGAATTTTTATGGTAATCCCTTGTTTCCTTTACTCATTTGTGTGTGTGTGTATATATATATATATATATATATATATATATATATATAAAAGCATATATATGCATATATAGTGTTAAATATTATGATATGTTATATTATGATATTAAATATCATGTATATATAATACATTATTACAGTATGATATAACACATATATGCATTAAATGATAAAAATCCTTTGAATTTCAAAGGCCCTCCAGCCAGAGATGAGAGCCAAGTTTGACAGGGTGAGTGCTGTGGCCAAGGGTTTCCTCACTAGGTGCTTACTGAGATCAGACAAGGTGCAAGAGCTGATCAAGACAATCAAGGTATGGTGGACCGGTTACATACTTGCGCAATGAAAACGAATGAGTTGTATTTTAAGTTCATGACTATTTTCACATTTTCAGTCAAACAGATAAAGTAAATGTATATTTAGCTTTTTGTTTTGTTTTGTTGTTTTTTTTTTGTGTCAGCATTATGTGGTACAAGAAGACATTAGTTTATATTTAAAACAAAATGTAGATCCAGCTTCATTACTTTATTGATATCTATAACAGTCCTATTCTTCTTGAGTTTGAATAACTTTTTTGTTTGAATGAGGAAAGTTTCTAGACTAGCAAATGGTTTGGAATGATTAAATTAGAAATCTATTGCTTTGTTTAAAGGTTTTTGTTCTTTTCATTTTCCAGGATACAAGAGAATTTGCTAATAATTTTCAAACTGAAACACCCATAAAGAAAGGTGTCTTCACAGCACAAGATCGGGGTCTTTTAGAGAGAATAATAGCTCAGGTAATTCATTCTCATGTCTAGAATATGACAGCTCTTGAATATTTAAATAAGTGCCTCCTGATTTAGTGTTCAGTTACATTTACACTTTCATGTTAGAAAAATCATAAAAAAGTACAATTAAGCAGTACTATATTGGAAAAACACACTGAAAATATATCTTTTTCTCGTGTATTTTATTTCACAGATTTATTTCACAGAATGAGGCTTTAAAAAAAGACTGATAAAAAAAAAAGAGACGGATAATATTGAAGCATATGTCTAATATCGTCCTATGAGGTCTTCTTAGATAATATGGTGGTATGAAGTGTAGATGCTGTCATTTGTATTAGAAAGTTTTGGTTTTTTGGGTTTTTTTTGTTGGGTTTTTTGTTTGTTTTTGTTTTGCTTTTTCAATGTTTACTCCTGGATTAGCAGTACATTTTTAAATGCATTCTTTGTTGATATTTTCATCTCAGCTTCAAGCTGCTCTACTTGACATCCATGAGATTTTCTTTGAGATTCCAAGCATGGAGCGTATGGCTTTGATTGAACACACCCGAATTGTGGAGTATGACAAAAGGATGAAGGCAGTGAGTAATACGTCTAATCATTATGATTTTCTCTTGAATAAAGTAAAATCACAACACAGTTAAATACATTGATTTTGTTTGGCTCATGGAGATGATTTTTATTTCTTTTACACAACCTTTTCACCTTTTCTTTTTTTCTTTTTTCTTTCTTTCTTTCTTTTTTTTTTTTTTTTTGTAAAATAATAAAATATTATACTGGTTGATGTAATTTTATCAGATAGAATCACTTATCTTAAAGAACTAGTTGTAACATATGATATCAGAATTAAGTCCTTTGTTTGATTCTTGAAAATAACCTTTATGATTTTATGTACAAAGATGCTACTGGTAAATTAAAATAAGTACTATCAAATCATTTTGATTATGATTTTGTCTTCAGTCTAGAGATAGTACTAGAGCTTCAGGACCAAGGATAAGTCAAGCCACCCTGAAGGCTTTGGAAAGGAAAAGGAAAGCACGGTATCCTTTTTGGCTGGAATAATGATGGGCACATGAAAAGCAGAACATAGACATACAGACAATCGAGATTGACCAAAACTTGTAACATGGACCAAAACTTGTAACATGCATTCATCTTTCACATTAATGATATGATTAATGGGAGAATTTGAATTCATAGTTTTTAAGGGGTTGTTTTTCGTTTCACCTCTTTTATATGAATTACAATACTTTTAAGTCTTTGAAGGATAGTCTCAAATGTAATATGATCTCCATCATAAATTTCCTTCCATTTTGAGAATTTGAATATATGAGAACAAATCATAAAAGTAAATGTATATGACGGGCAATTGAATATTCTTAAGGATTACTCAGTCTATCTTTAAATATGAGGGGTATTCACAATAGCTTATCAACTCATCTTGTTAAGTGAAGTTTGATTCTTTAACAATATTAAAGGGAAGCTGAGGCATCTGCCATTTTGAGCAGCACATCCCGACCAAAAACAGCTTCCTCTTCTTCTTCTTCAAACAGTCCTAGATGTCAGAACAACAATGACATAAGGTAATTTTTTACAAATCAAAGCTATAATGGTCTTAGTAGCATCTTCATATGAAATTGAAATTTTAAGTACCACTATGGACAAGTTCAAAACAAAAACATTCATCTGAAGCATGTTAGTTGGATTCATTGATATATGTGTCTCTAGTGATCTGTCGACAACTGTTGTAAAGAAATACATTTTTATGATTAAAAAAGGTTTGAGAATGATTAGTCAAAGGAATCTCATTCAAGCTTTTCCATTCAGCTAGCCCTGTCACACTTCAGGTATTCTGGTCACGAAGTAATACTTCATACTTTTTTTTTTGTGTGAATTTGAAAAGACTTACATTATATATTTAAGGAAGCTTGTTCCACATTGTTCACCAATTATTTAGTGACTATCAGCAAGGTCCTACTGTTACTATTTGAATCAGTGGGCCATTAAGAAGGCACTATGGTTTTTTAATTTCCAGAGTCTTGAAACCCCTTCAAGGTCAAGGATATACTTCTTTACATCATCACAGTAATAGGTAAGGAAGGGCACAGTGAGTCATTAAGAGTGTAATCTAGACACCATTTTTAATTAGTCATTTAGCATGTATAATATTTGAAGTTTTATACTTAGTAATGAAAATGAAGGAAGCAAAACAACCTGAGAACAGCAAGCAAAGAAATATGCTGAGCCATTTCACCAAGTGAGTACAAAACTTATTGACCATTTGTTATGTCAGGTAGAACTTGAATTTCATTACCTATTGTGTTTAAGTTACTATGCAGAGATTCCCGATTGGATTTTAACTTTTTTTTTTTTTGAGTCATATAGTTCTTGTATTTTGCCATCTCCTGTATGGCTATAAAGCCAGTGATTGCAGTTCACCATAGTAAAATTCATATCACATATGCTGCTTTACATTCAACCAGACTGTGAAATTGTTATAACCAACACCTTCAGACTATTCTATGAAATTTTTATCAAAAGTGTTCAAATACCTACATATATCTAGAAATTTGCTTACACCTGAAAACTATAACTTACTGATCATCAAATTGAAAACTTTTTTTCCTTTTTCACTTGAACAGTTATGACAAAGACAGACCTCAGACAGCCCCTGAAAAGCAGCTTACTCGTCCAAAGAGAATATCCATCCAAACTTCTAAGCCAGCTCAGTCATCTGTGATTACAGTCTCCGATACCACAAAGGATGCTAGCAAAGATGGTAATAAGTGTACTGAAGTGTTTCTGCCTTATGGAATTCTATATGCTAGGTCCCACACATTTCTGCCATACACATTATAATAGATCTAGGTCCTACATGCTTCTGCCCTATAGATTATGGACCCAGATCTTTTACATTTGTGCCATATGGATTATAGACTTAAGTTCCATACATTTTTGCTATAGCGTCAATATACTTAAGTCAATATATAGACTGTCAATGTCAGTAGTGTCAGTTTCAGTGCCTCTGTTCTAATCCTAGTGGTGGATAGGCTATGCATTTTATGACTTTAGTGAAATGTGAGAAGGCTGGCATGTAGTTGTAGCATAGGCTTAGTCTAAATCTGATCTGCTGTCTTCAAGATGCCTCTTGCTGCCATGTCAAAAAATCTCTTGCTATATCAGGGCATTCAATTACACAAGGAATCTTTATACAATTTCATAAGACAAAGAAAAGAGAAAACAAAATATTACAGAAATAAAAACTAGCAATATTTCTGTTGTTGTTATAAATGGACTCTACTGTGATGATGTGAATAGTTAAGAATATTTAATTTGCTTTTGTTTTATTTGTAACTGAATCATTCTTATGTAGAAAAAATAAAAGGTATATTTATCTTGGATGTCCCAGTGAATGTTTCCATGTTTGTTTAACTTCTCATGATTCATTCATACAAATCATCATCATCAACATTCATTTGAATGTCTTTTTTCAGTAAATAAAAAATCAACAGTGAGTTCAAGTGCAAAGACGGTCTCCAAGTCCAAAGTTGCTCCCAGTAAAACCACAACTGGCCGTCCAACCAAGTCGTGGAGATGATAACGTATTATTAGTGTCTGTTTTTGTATTTGTTATTTTTTGGAGGTGGGGTGTCATTGAAACTTTTTTTGTGTTTTTTGTATATTTTATTTTCATGACTTGTACCCAAAATAACTGACTGCATAAAATGCTGTACATTTCCATTTTGTGTAATTTGAGTGCTGGGAACATGGAGTCACTACTTTTTTCTTTTTTTGTTTGTTGTTTTTTTCTTCGTTTTGTTTTTTGTTGTTGTTTTTTTTTTTTTTTTTGCTCAAATCCAAATGTTGATTCACCTGATGTATTAGGCTTAGGCCTATGTATCCAACTCAGGTTAGAAGCCTTACCAACAAACAGATCATATATGTCTGGCAAATTTTATCTGCTCCTCAATATTTTTTTCCTTGAATGTAACATACCAATTATGTTACTCAAAAGAACTGCTTATTTTATTTACCTTAGTGGCTTATCTTTGAGAAGTTTCAACAAGAAAATAAGATTTTATTAAGGCCCATGATAAACCTGAGTAGCTAAGTCTTTCATATAGCCATAAGAACCAACAAATGTCTTAAATGTTTAGATGTACCAATACACAACAAAGAATCATCCCAGTTGATCTTTCAAATGAAAAAAAAAAATGCAAACCCAAAAACCACCAAAATATGAGAGAATATGTTAAGGACATCCAAGAAAAGTTGATGGTTTTTATTTTTTTTAATCATTTTCTCATTTTTTTTTTTTTTTTTTTGAGTGTTCACAATAATTTAAAAGTTTAAAGTTTATATTTCAACCAAATAGAAAAATGTACCGGTATGTGTGATAATTCTGTATATGTCGATATAGTATGTGAGAAGGTGAAATTAAGAACCTTAAAATCTTTTTGGGAGAGAGACATGTTTTACATAGTACAACACTTCCATCAACAACAAAAAAGAGTTAAAATAAAGAAAACAGGACATCAAATTAATTCGACTTACCCAGGCATATAATAACATTCAGAAAAAAGAAAATAATGACAGTGAATACATGACAGAACACCTTTGTTGATGCACATTAAAAGTTTGCTCACAAAATGGAGTAAAATGTGCTTGTACTTCACTGCAAGTATTTTCCTTTTTTAATCATAAGAATAAAATTTTTCTCACCCCTATGAGAGTAGTTGTCAGTGAGTTAAATCTTATAGGATGTGGCAAGATTTAACTACTTATAGTAATGTTGCTCCTAGATCTCTATATAGCTTTTCTGATTGAAATGCTCAAAGGGTATTTGTTTCATATATTTAGTTAATTAAAATAAAGATTTCTAGAAGGCAAAAAAAGCAAAGAGAAAAAGTACTATAAGTGTAATGCATATAATCAGCGCATTCCCAAAAATGTGATTTCTTTTTTATCATTAACTGTGATTATTCATTTTGTGAATCTGGTTTTGGACCCAATGTGGCATTATAACATTGATTTAAATGTATACATTTTTCTCTGGGTTTTTTCTTCAAACATGGAAACTGATTTGATATATTATATATTTGTATCATTGATCTTTTAATGCCATGGGTAAAATAACAAATAGCAATTCATTCAAAGATAATTGTTACTATATATATATATATATATATATATATATACACACACCCATGGGGAAAATGTGTGTTTTCAATGCCACTTGATGATGTACAAATAAATGTAAGTTATGATGAAAATGGGAAATATTACTATATTGAATTGTTTGTCCAAATAAAATTATTTGCTGGACCAAGTTGTAAATAAATATTGTTGAGTGTATTTGATAATGTCCATTTATTTCATTTTCATTGTTCACCGCAGCAAAAATCACAATTTTATTATGGCATGTCCTAGTGAAGTAATATTGCAGTTTGGCAGGCATATCACACCTTACTTAGAAGCAAGGATACAGTGGTACTTCATGTTTGATGGTATCAGAAATGAAGAGAGCTCAGTAATAATGAGACTACATGTATTTCAAATCTGTTTTTTCCACTATTATTATTATTATTATTATTATTATTTTTCTATTGGAAAAAGACCCATTTTATCAATACCATGTAATTTAGAAACCTGGACTAACAAGAACTCTAAAATGGTTGTCTGAAATAAAAAATCATAATTTTCAATGAACAAACACTTTCACTTTCATCCACACACAGAACATACATTTACGATATAGCCACAGAGCTTGAAGGTAACAAAGAACATAACAACATAATAATGTGTGTAAGTGTACAGTACAATGTATGTAAATTTTACTTCATAGACCTAGTACATCACTACCAGTGCCACTTGCCTAAGCATTTTGATATCGATCCATTTGTGTACATTTAAAGACACTGTTAAAAAACTCTCATTTTTCGATGGCCTGCCCATTCGTTGATGTTGAAATCAGTCCAAAAATCTTTAATACCGTGTTTTGAAAATCTGAAAATCATAATGAAACTTTCATGGTGGCTGGAACAATTGTTTTCTTGAACAAGAATAACCTGATTTAAACAGTGTCTTTTCAAAGAAATTGTGTCATATTTTTCAATGAATATGAGTGTTACTGTCACTGATACTGAAAGGATGATTTGTGTGAATTTTTAAAAAGAGGCCATAAGAATGTCTTAGAGTCAGTGGGAGGAACAAGATTTTAAATTAAAGTTGCTACAGGATAACAAATTTCTTTCTACAAGACATTCTTGAAAAATTATGAAGAAAACAAGAATAAAATCAAAGACAATTATGAGGAAACATTAATTCTATTGAAATAAATTCTCTTTATTCAGTACATACACCTATAAGACACAGTACAATGTTATATTAGTTATACACAGCACCATGAATCTCACAAAGTTTCAAGTAGCACAACAGCATTCAGTACATACTGAGGAGTAATTTTAATGAGAAAGGTTACCCTGAATGAATGGCAGAAATTGATTAGTGTGGGATAGAAATTTGTATCAAAATTGACAATGTATGTAATGACACATCACAATCAGTCGTGATTATCAGCATAAAAATAAAATAACAATTTAATTTCAAATTAAGTAACGTGAATTGTTTGTTCATTAACTCACAATCACAACCGTTGTGCTCTTAATACTCTTATTGGCAACTGGTTATGTGCAAATGTACGAGATAGCTAAAACTGGATGTATTGATAGGATCAATGACTACCCTTACTTACATTATCATTACAAGTAAAAGTATTCTTTTTGGCTAGGAGTAAAGGCAAACAGCCTTCATCACTTTATGATACTTGAATCTGTTGAAGCAAATTGATGGGGAATAAAAGAATATGATCTTTTCTCAAGTTTGGCGAGAGCATTGCTTGGAAATATAGCTGGGACCATTGGGTGAATAGAACCAACCCTGCTTGATGAACAACGTGTTAAGTTCATTTAACGAAGATTTGTGATAACAAATGAATCTGAAATTGTCAAACTGAAACTAGAAGATGTTGATGATCATTCCATTTTAAGACTAATCCTCAATAAGATTGTCTCCAAAAGCCTGATTTGATTCTTGTTAGTGTTCAAAAACAAGTTTCCACATCAAAGCTTCTATGAATATGAATAATGAATGTAATAAACATCATCAGATGAGGTTATTTTGTGCTTTAGTCTTAAAATATTGAATCATGAAACATTCATTAAAAATTGTGGAATTATACTGAATGTGGTATTTTACTATTATGTGATACTACGCTGATTAGGCCTCGTTCTGAATCGATTAGATATAAATTTAAATTTAATGCAAACTGACATGTTATTTCAATTTCAATGATTTTATTAAAACAATCAATCAAACTGACCTGAGAACGGAAGCTTTCAGAAAAGATCTAGAAAACTCTATGGAATTTATGAATGGCTTGATTTTACAAGTTGTAAGAGTATTGGATACAAGAATTCGTGGATACTTGCAGATTTTGATACTTAGACTTAGAGCATCACAAGCACAGATTTGATTTTTTCATTTGGCACTTTCACTCCTTTACTTTTAAGTGTCTTAGATGGGTGTTAGTTGTTCTTTCTCTTTGTCTAGAAGTAGGCCAACAGTCAGCAGGTCCTATTGCCTAAACGTACACAATTTAAACATTATACTATTATACATGTAGTTGATATAGTTGCTGGCACATGAAAAACAGTGTAAGATAAAAAGGGAGCAATTTAAGTAAGTATTTCTAATTTTTACAAGGCTTATGTAGCCCTTGCCAAAGTAGAGATATAATGTTAAAGAGGTAAAAAAACAAGCTATGGTGAATCCTCTTCTTATTACATGTATAACTCTTTGGTAAAAGCTATTGAGCAAAAGGCTACACCTTATACTTCATATAATATATAATACACTTTTTGGTCTCATCCCATGTCTAACCTCTTTGTGATATGGTGTTTTTCCATGTGTGCTCTTTTGAAATTGTGAAAAACAGAAATAGTGACTGGAATGCGTCTTGTGGAAACAATAAATGAATATACTGAAACTGAAATGAGAAAAAAACCAAACAACAACAATAATATAGAAGAGGTAAAATCTGACAATGCAAGAACATGAAACTAAACTCTTTTTACAAGAGATAATCGATAATCTTGTAGAACATTTTTAAAATAAGACCATTCACAACATTCAAGTAATTGTTTTAAATAAAAAATTTTAAAATTATGTGAAAGATATAAAAACTTTATAACTTTACACATTGGAAAAAAAGAGCAACAAATCAAAACCAAATCACACCAAAAAACTCAATAGGGAACACTTTCCATTGAGAAATAATGTCAGCGTAATTATTTCTATTATTTCAAACCCTTCACCACAGCAACCTCCACTTAGAGCAGGATGCCTAAGGGTACAGTCCAGCTAAGAGCCCAATTAAAATAATTCTTCCTTAAAACATGCTGCCAAACAGCACGACATACTCCACATAAGAGCACACTGTTGATGGTGAACTTTGTCTAGAGACTCACCTTACTTTGGCTGCCTTGGACTTTGATAAGCAACTTCATTTTAAACTTACCACCAGTATCATTTTGGTGAACAATTTTGTGACTGTGTAACATAATGAGGCATAGGCTATGTGTCCACTGAAACTTTGAACTATATGTAACATACAGTAATAGACTTGTCATACTTTTCAAGGTGAATCTGGTCGGCACCATGTGCTTTGTAAGACCTTTGATCTAATGTCTCTGTGTCAATGAATGCTCACACTGCATGGGCAATTGACTGATGAGTGTGATAGAATTAATGTGCTTCAGAGAGCCACACCTGATGGACAAGACATGTTTATTCGTTGTGATATTTTCAAGTGAGCTGTCTGGGTGTCGTGTCAACAAATGATTGCCTTATCAGGTTTACCTCGCTAGCCTGATATCCATTGTGTAACAATCATATCAATGTCCTTCAAACAAATCTCTAGTGCAATTTCAGTAGACTAGTGGGTAAGGATCCCCTCGACCAATCACAACATCGACCAATCACAGCATTGTTGGCTATTGATTAAAATTGGCCCTGTCTGCCTATCCTCCCATGTATAAGACAAATCTACAATTTTAGCTTTTCATTTGTACAGTGGTCTCCACCGAATATCCCCGTCTGTGGGAAAGCATGAAAAGGGGAGATTAGCCAGATGGAGATGTTAAGTAGAGGACAGCATGGGAACTAATCCCGCCTTAATTTCTCATCATAATCTCAGTAGTTCTTGTTGAGCTATTGTTACTGTCGATAGATAATGTGCATTCACCCATTGTCTGTCAAATGCCCATGGGCCAATTGAAATTTTAGCATACCCATGACAACAGCTCTATAAATTGACATGACATGTAGTGTCATTCAGATTGATGACATGCGATTGCCCATTGTCCTTGTTGGTCAACCTCAATAGAATTCTAATCTAGCACTTTCAATATCAATGACCATTGCTATATGAACAGACAAGAACCTTAAGTCATTCAAGTCAACACCATGATATGTCTGATCTTTATCGATCAACTGGCATTGCGTCTGTCTGCTCTTTGGACTCTGGTATGAATGGCATGAGACAGTCACTGATGTTTCCCTTTATTTGGTTTCATACCCAACCAATGTATTACCATCTGATGTCTGGCTACTGTGTACATGGCTGGATTATCTATCTGAACTTCGGTTTGAAGTAAACTGCAAGCTTTTGAAACATTTTTGTGAAAGGAGGTGTAGGTTTTTAAATATTTATTCAGCATGTGTCTGTCAACATAAGAGAATGTTATCAATGTTAAGCAAAGTGAGTGGAATGATACTCAATGATAGAAGGGGTAATTTTAAAGGAATAATTCTGTATCAAGTGTATCCTAACTTGAAAAGGGGATTTTAAACAAAGTGGAATGCTATGCAGAGGAATATAAGGCGAAGAACACTGTATTTATAATTTATGTAGGCTATCTCCTTTGAGATCTTCTTAAGAACACAGTCTGCCACAGAGACTGCTTTTTTTAATTCCCTAAGGGGTGAGCTCTTCAGTGGAGACTACTCCATATTTATAGCAATACTCTTAACAAAATTTATGCTACCTAATAAATGTGTGCATATATATATATACTAGTCTGTGGATATAAGACTTTTGAAGGAATGAGTGGATGCTAATACTAAAATTAATAGAGTTGAAGTCATAGGAAGCGAGACATAACATAAATAACTGAATTAACTTTTACATATACTCCATTGAAATCACAAAATTCTTTCATATCATTACCAGATACCATTAGTGAGAATTGTGAAAAGAAATGTGGGGAAAACCCCCCAAAACAAAATGAACAAAAATCAACCAAAACAAAACAAAACTGAATGACATGATGGAAAATTTCACACAGATGCCAAAGTCATGGATAAGTGACCATATCTACAATTACAAGATATGTGCATGCCCTCAAGCCATTTCATGAATAAGTTATCTAGTAAAATTCAATATTGTACGATATAAAGTCAATTCTACTTTATGATCATGCTTTTCTATAAAATATTACTGAAATACTGCCTTAGTGATTTTAAAATAAATTGTACAAAGCAGAGCTGAAGATAAAACACTTTTAAACACTGTGTTCAAAAAGGTTTTCAAAAGGTGATTAGTTTTTAAGATAAGATGTTGATATCTTGTCAAACAAATATGGTGACATGAGAATGCTCTCAATTGAAGCTTGAGCAAACTGCTAAAATCTGTTTCAGTTTGATGGATTTTGTGACAAAAAAGTCTTCATGTTGTCCAGTTTCATGAAAAGTAAAATTGTTACAACAAACAAATTGTCACAAAGTCCAACTATGCTAGATCTATCACTGTTATTTGCCACACTGGATCAAAAGCATTGCATGAAAGATAAACGATTTGGGGGGCGGGTTGCCAAATATTTGTGTTTCTTAATGATGGGCAGGTTTTTGTTTACTTTTCAGGAAGTGATAAATGGACGTCTTTATTGGAAGCATCACCAAGAAAACATTCTACATTGTAATATTTTAATCTCATTTGCTGCTATTACAGCCACTTCACATGGTCCAAGAAGTAAAAGAATGATGATAGAAGTTAAGTTATTGAAATAAAATATGTTGACTAGAACTGCAAGATGGTCAGTTGTACAAACATGAGATTATGAGAAAATAATGCTGCCTAGATGCACAGCTTTTAAAATCTAATGGAACATATATATATATGAATATAAACCTTATTTAACGATTCAATGTGACAGCTCAACTCTTGGATATTCATTAATGACAAATCGAACAAATCAAATAACTATTCTTCATTGTGAATATACTTAATGGAAAAAGCACTTTTCGGATGCAGGTGATACGTACTTCTCTTTAATTCCCTTATATTTATGCTATAAAATGGAATGCAAAGAAGAAAGTGATTTTGAAGTTTTGGATATGTTTGCACTCTCAAGGGACATCTCAGACATTTTCTTGAAGACAGCATCAGCAACTTCATCTGCTTGCTCCCGTGTTGAAATGGTGTTCATCATCTGACATAAATCATCCATCGTTGTAGCTGATTGCTGTGATTCTCTTTTGGCTTGAGCTTGGAGAAAATCTGAGATCTGGATTAAAATAAAATGGTAAAACATTTTTGTGAAGGCAATGGGCATTTTCTTATGTAAACAATCTAAAGGTAAAAAGAAAAAAGAAAACAAAAACAAAACAAAAAACATTTTAGGTCTGTTTTTCACAATGTTAAATTTATTTTAAATCTTATTTGGTACCTATACGTACCAGTTTAAAACTTTTTCTCTTATCACTATCACTGCAGTCTCTGAAATGACATTACAAAGGACCACTACATTTGGTTTTGAATGGTCGGATTTTGATTCTAAGCACAAAGGTCTTTAGATCAAGACAAAAACTTATTGAAAAAAGATAATTTTCCTGTGATTGACTCAATTTCGTAACTTCTTAACCTTCTTATTTTCTTTTGCTTTCAAGAGCTTTATCTGTTCAATGGTCATAAATACAATTTGCCTGAGTGGCTTGTTGATGGTAAGGATACTCTTCTTTTTTTGGTGAGGTATTGGTGCCACATCAACCAATCCAAAGGATCTGGGCCTCAGTGGACCTACAATTATTTCTTTGTTTACTATGTTTACTAAATTCTTCCATTAGATAAAAAGAAAAAATCAATTATAAATGTTGAGGACTAACCTCTAATGTTTTGGTGATAGATATTTTAGTAAAGAAGGACCTTGTTTGGAATTCCATTTCCGTGTCAGTAAGTGAGATGTTAGTGCCACTACTACTTTTTAGGAGCCCAGTGAATACAACTTCTTTCTTAATTTCCTAATAATAATTTGTTGTATATGCACATTATTAAAATAGTTAAAATAAAAAAACAAATAAAACCAACACATAGTCACATACAAACTACAATAAAACTCACCAGCATGAATTCACTTTTCAATCTGTCTGTTGTAAGACTTTGATCCTTTCGCAATGTTCCTAGTCTTGATTTAGCAAGGGATATGGGTGTCCTTCCGTTATTATCCGACATAAAAATGTTTGCCCCTGAAAATTTATAAGAAATTTAAACATTAAGAAGTGACAGAGATGGTTTCTCAATTATTAAAAAAAATATCCTTTATATGAATGAAAATTAAATAGGAATAATCCTCAATGGATATTGTCAATATAATATATAATATATAATCAATATTGGCTAATGTAATGAAGCTATGAAAGTAAACCACTGACCATTTTCTATGAGGAGCTTGACTGTTGATCTATCCCCACGACAAACAGCTGTGAATAGAAAGACAAAAGCATGTCTTCATTACCTTAAAAATTATTATAGTATAGCATTACTAATGAAAGCAATGAACACATTTTTTTCCCCTAATTGTTGATGAAAATAAAAATATACATACAAATGTACCACTAAACTCAGTAAACAGGCCTTGAATATGATATATGATAAATGCTAATATCAATCACTGCCTTTCTTCTGATATTCATTAACATTTAAACGCAAGTGAGAGAAACTGCTTGAAGTAGATCAAACTTTCCTTAGTTTTACAGACATGACATGGGCATAATTCCTATAATAAAAATCTCACGCTTTTAAATCATTATAATCAGCCAACTGGAAATAAGAGAGAGAGGATGTGAGGGTGTGAAAAAGCGATAAAAATATCTGATAAATGTTGGACGGGGTGTGCACATAACCAGTGACCAAAACAACAAATTTTGAAGTACACATTATTCTTTGCTAAATGCTATTTTGTATCTCAAGTCAAGGCCCTTTCATTTGAATTCTTTCTTAAGTCGACAACCAGTTTAATTTTAATAGAAATTAAGTCACAGTGAGATCTCTTTAATGTTAAAAAAAAAAATTAACCACAAAACAACAACAACAACAACAAAACAAAAACAAAAAAGGAAAAAAAAAAATAGAAAAGGGAGAAAAAAACAAAAAAAGCCCACATTTAGTAGCCAATATCTCCAAAAGTGTAGTTGGGATTCAAAATTCCTTTAGGATAAAAATAGAAAAATACGCTCTGCAGTTTCTGTCAAACTTCCCCATACAAATATGTGTCAAAGTTTTGATGTAACTGAAGTAAGATGCATCTCGCATGGTACATCTGATATAATCCATTTCAATAGACTTAGAATGACAAAGTGTAATTGTAATGACTCCATACCCAGGTGAAGAGGTGTGTTTCCCAAGATGTCTTGGCGATTGGGATCTGCCCTTTTTGAAAGAAGCAAACTCACTGAAAAAGAAATAAAAAATGAATTACTATGAAGAACTAACCTAGATCTAGGTTAACTTGGAAACTTTCCTAGATGTACAACTTTCAAAATCATTGTTTTCCTATGTATGAAATTATTTGCCTTCAAAACCATATTCACCAAATTTCTTCTCTGCCTAAAAAACACTGAATATACATCCTAATTCTATGCAGACAACTGCTTCAGCAGAGCTTTTTTTCTCTCTCTCTCTCTCTCTCTCTCTTGGTTAAAATATTAATTGATATTTATTAATACAATGGGAATCTGATTTAATGAAGATCATGTTACAAGTGTGAAATCCTGGTGAGATCAGATATCAGAAGGAAAATATAATCAGAGACCAATGTTGCAATCATAGTATTGTACAGAAAGATCTGCTTACAGAGCCTATAAATGTTTGTTTCACATAGATCCTAGCAATTCAAACAGTACATAGAATTCTTTACCAAAAAAAACACAAAAAAACACAAAAAAACAACAAAAAACAACAACAAAAAAAACAAAACAAAAAGCAAACTCAAAATGTCTAGTAAGAGAATAAAATTGTGCCTTAATATCCTCTACAACCAACAAATCACACAAAGTATTCCAAAAATCTCTAATGATTTTTTTCCGCACATTTTCATTTCTGAGTCAAATCACTTGATCTTTTCATTGTCCTGATCATTATACAATCGATGACAAACGGTACTATTGTACATATCTAACACAATGATCAATAATGTATTCATAAGGCTAAGATTGACTCTAACATCATAACATACGCATGTGCAGATCTCATATAAAAATGTCCTTCAGGCTTTCCTATTTTTGTAGAAAGTTGACGATGTTGACGAGAAGCTTCAACAAGAAAAAATATTTCTTTGTAATGGAGCACAGCCTAAGTAATCAATTGTCTAAAGGTTTATTATTACATTTGTGTATAAATCAGAATATATAAATAATTCTAATTGTGATTAGACTTTAGACCATTGTGAAACAATCCTGAGGTGTTGTAGGATACAAATGGTAGGGCTTAGTTTTCAGTGTTGTACAAACTTAATTTCTTTCAAAACAAATGTTATTGCCTCATTTTGCATCTTTCACTTTCTTCCACCAGGCATTTAAGTGGAAATTATTGTACTGCATTATCACTTTGATGAAAAAGATTACGTAAAAAAATGAATGCTGTGCACCAGCAGAGATAAAATAGTCTTGTTCAATTTCTTCCTATGCCCCTGCTATGAACAAGCAGTTTGGCAAAGGTGCAGCTCAGTTACAGTAATTTTAGTTTTTTAAAGGTAAACAGAGAGAAAAATAGGTTGGTCAGATCCAGTGCTGTTACAAATGACTTCTCCAGTATGATATTTACATACACTTGAGTCTCCGAGGCAGAATGCTAAAAGCGATAACATTACATGGCAGACAGGCATTTCAAGTGAACAGGAACAATAGTGTTATAGTATGGAAGGAAAAAAAAAAAATCTCACGATATATTTAATTAAAAACTCTGATCTGCTTTAAAACGTTATTTTTTTCTTCATTTCAAAGCTGTCTTTAAAAAATATAACACACCAACATAATCCTGGCCTTGTGATGTAGCAATATGAAGAGGTGTTCTCTTTTTCTGGTCACAGACATTGGGATTGGCACCCGTTTCCAGCAACTGAAGCACTAAGAAGATGAGGAGAAGCAATGATTTTCTTTCACACAATGCAATTAAATTTCAAATTACATTATATGAATGACATTTTGAAAACAAATTCATGTGTATTATTTAGAGCTGTTATATATTTCTCCTTCAGAATCTAATATGAAAATGAAATACAGAACGACACTTCAAAATAAAGAGCTTATTAATGTTTTGCCTTCAAAAATTGCCTTCAAAAATATAAAGATAAGAACATTTAACTACCCACATCATTTTCAGTTTATAATACAGTGAAAGTCAAATTCTAAGCATGCTAGTTGAAATATTAACTGATATGTCTACATCTCTGTCACAATCCCTAGCCCCATACAATGCCTGAATTATCTTTTACCTGTTCCAAATGCCCCCCAAGCTTTATAATTGTCTTTCTGACACAAGATTTGGACAACATTGTCCTATTCACATTACAGTTAATCATCCTGGGAAAAAACGCATACTTTATGGGGCAAGACATTTGGGGCAATCTTTAAAATGTGCGAGTAGAATGTAAATTAAAAAATTAAAATTGATTTTCATTGCTATGATAATGGTGACACTATATGTTTTTAACATTATCATTACCTCTAGATGCCTCTGAACTCATGACTGCAGCAATAAGTTTCCTTTCATCTGAAGAAAATTGTAAGTAAAGCCTAAAGCATTGCTATAGTAAATCACATGAAATGCAGTTTAAACATACCATTTTTCCTGTGATCTTGTTAAAAATTAAGTCTATTTAACAATGATACAGGATAAAAATAGGTGTTGAAGATTTTAAGAATTTCTCATAACGAAAAACACTGAAAAATAAGGGTGATAACAATAAAATAAAAAATTTAAAGAAAGACAAAATAGACTCACATTTAACATGAAAGGCCATACAAAAATGAAATATGTTGTAAAATTAAAATGTGAAGAAATTCCACAGCAACATCTTTAACCTCGCTCATAGCGCAATTCAGCAAATATGCAACGTGTTCTTCTCACCCCTATCCCCTTCCATCTCTCATAATATAATGCGTAATATAAAATGGCAAATACTTTGTAGAGTTGGCTACATAAACATGCTACTTCCCAGCAGTTCTTACAAACCTTGTACTCTTTTTCCCTTTTTGAGCACCTCAAATCATTTTTATCAAACACAATAAAAACACATTAAAATTGGCATCAACACTAAGACTGGCTTACCACACCAGTGTCGTTGGAGGCCCAATTTGTAGAAAATTTGTTTTCTGGCCATACGGAGTCTGTGCCTTGAATATGAAGTGATAGATCCACAGTTGACTGTTCTAAACTGATTCCATACCAGCACTTGTCTGTCTCCGCCATCTAAGGTCTCAGGATTTCTAGGCTCAGTTCCAATGTGAGAAATTGGAAAATGCTGGCTAAGATCAATAGGATGCAACTGCCAACATAGAAACAAAAAGAAAGAGATTTTCACTTTATATAATGATTAATTTATGAGAACATCTACAAAGAACAAACCATTTAGAGAGCAAGCACTCTGAAATTGCTTAAAAAATGTGTTACTTTACACATTAGACATTATCTAAAATATATATATATCCTAATGCGCAAGAGGTGAAACTTAGTATAATTATAAAACAAAAGTCCTTTCTCTCATCATTTTAACATGGTTCTTTGTGAAGACATCATAACCATGAAAAGCAACACAAATATTTCTCTTGATCATAGTTTTGCATTACAGTTTGAGAACTTTTTTTCTCTCCATAGCTCTGATATAGAAATCTAGTTACACATATCAGTGTTAGTTAAGTCAAGGCAACAGATTGTCAGTAATAAGACCATATAATAGAAATGAGTGATCATCACATTGCTTTATTGTAGACCAAAGTGCTGGCTGCCAAACAAAAGCCTGCCTGAGGCTATTAATTCCCAGGCTCTCATCACTTTCACAGTCTTTCATTATAATACCCCTTATTACTCAACATCACAAGTCACAGACACACATAATTACCAGCCACCACTATCTAGTCATAACATCCATAAAACCACTGTTCCCATCATTTCCCTTCCTCTCCTCCTCCCCTCAAAACCACAACATCCCTGCCACCACTACTTATAAGTCATAGGACCTAATAGTAATACCTACAAAACCCATGGTCTCATCACTGATCAATATCTCCCCCCTCCTCATCCTATTCTCTCTCACCCACCCCCCTCCACCCCAACCTCACTAAGCGCCCTCATCCCATTCTCTCTCAGAGTCACCATTCTCTCTCAGAGCATTGATAGAGCTAAAGATGGCCATGCATAGTGCTACCATGTTGGATTAGGCCAAACACCAAAAGATGGGCACAGTGCCTAAAGTATTAATATATTTGGATAAATAT